>JAJKFI010038502.1:0-10158 GCA_029204185.1 Lerista edwardsae | reverse complement strand
TTATTATTATTATTATTATTATTATTATTATTATTATTATTATTATTAGCCTGTAAACTGCTTTGTGAACTTTGTGTTGAAAAGCGGTATCTAAATGCTATTGACAGATTGATTGATATTGAAAATATGGGAAGATGGGATGCTGGAAACGGGGAGGGCTGTGTGGTTGTTTTGCTTGTGTCGAGGCTGTAAATGGGCTTTTTTCTTTCTGACTCACCTTGCTGTTGGAAAATGGCTGAGGAATCACCCACCTCGTTGCTGCATTCTCAGGAAAGCAGCAGGCTCTGGCATCACAATGACGGCACTTCTGGCCATGACATCACTTCTGGTGGGTCCTGGACAGATGGTCCTTCTAAAAAGTGGGTCCTTGGTGCTGAAAAGTTTGAGAACCACTGGTATAAATGATAGGAGCAATGTTGTTTTTGGGGAAAGGGTGAATTCCAAAAATCACATTATAGTAATACCCAGGGCCAGTGCTTATACATGAGGCTCACAAAGAAATGGAATAGGACCACAAAGGGATCCAGTTGGAATGTGAGTGGACAGCTATGTTGATAGAATCCACAAGTGTAGCACAGCAGTAGGGGGCAATGTGGTAAGTATTGCAAGCGCCACAATGCCCCATGTAAGCAATGCCTTCATCTTGTTGTCAGAGTCATTCTGGAAAGCGATGGCAATGCTCATGTGATGGCTCTGACTGCAATTGGGGCTGCTTACCCAGCACATTGCAGTGCCTGTAATATTTACCATAAAAAAGGTTAAGGTTTCCCCACAACTGAATGGTCTAGTCGTGTTCGACTGTAGGGGCAATGTTCATCTCTGTTTCTAAGCCAAAGAGCCGGCAATTGTCCTAGGACAAGCTTCCGTGGTCATGTGGCCAGCATGACTATACGCTGTAGTGCATGGAACGCTGTTACCTTCCCACTGAAGTGTATATATTTATCTACTTGCATTTTTAGTTGCTTTTGAACTGCTAGGTTGGCAGGAGCTGGGACAAGTGACAGGAGCTCACTCCGTTGTGCGGTCTCGAACTGCCAACCTTCCGATCAGCAAGTTCAGCAGCAGCGGTTTAACCCACAGCGCCACCATGTCCCTAAATATTTACCATACTGCCCTCCTTTATCTACACTGCTATAGGGCACCAGAAGAGCATTTTCTGCCTGCTCAGGGCTGCAGCATTGGATTAAAGCCCATAATTATTTAGATCCTTGCCACGTTGCTTTCTTTCCCCTTTGGGGGGTTCTTGGATGAGCCGGTGCTTTCAACATTGTGTTGTCAGAAAACCACCCTTCAGCGCCACCGGAACGTTTCAGCTCTGTGCCTTGTGTCACTGGAGACATGTTGATCTCTCTTGGCTCCTCCGTTGCAATCTGTTTACAAAAGGGAAGGACAGGAACCCCGTGGCATGGGTGGATGTTTCCAAAAGTCCTCTTTGGAATGCTAAATCATGGTGGAGGAGAATGGGGGGGGGGAGAGGATTGCCGAATCTCATTTTGCCAGCGCGTGCAGAGAAAAGAATGAGCTTGCACGGTCGGCTTTAACTTTCTGTGGCTTGGGAATAGATTTCTGTAGTAGTAGTAGTAGTAGTAGTAGTAGTAGTAGTAGTAGTAGTAGTAGTAATAATAATAATAATAATAATAATAATAATAATAATAATAATATGATCGGCATTTAGAACACAACACACCAGATATAACGGTGGTTGAAAAGAAAAAAGTATGGCTTATAGACATCACCATACCAGGTGATAGCTGAATTGAAGACAAAGAACTTGAAAAAATCATAAAATATAGGGACTTGACAATTGAAATTGGAAGATCATGGCAAAAACGATCCGACGTAGTGCCAATTGTCATCAGGGCACTTGGATCTATTTTGAAAAATTTACAAAAACATCTAGAAACTTTGAAGATCAATGATATAAGAATGTCTGACCTACACAAAACTACGCTGTTGAGAACATCATATATCTTATGCAGATATTTGGGCAATTCTTAGGCTCTTAGAGCTTAGAATTGCCTTAGAATAGAGCTTAGGTTAGAGCTTGAATTGCCAATATAAAACCAGTCTGTGATCTTTGTGATCTTTTTATCATTTTGACTGTGTATATGTGAATAATACTAATAATACTAATAATAATAAAATAATAATAAAAAAATAGTAGTAGTAGTAGTAGTAGTAGTAGTAGCAGCAGCAGCAGCAGCAGCAGTAATGAGCCCCCCAAAATCCCAGTCCAAGCATTTGGAAAATGCTGTGGTGGCACCAATGGATCTCCTTGGCTCTGCAGCCATATCTGCTCTGCTGCTGGTGTATCAGCCCCCTTTCAGGCCCAACCCTCCCCTGCCCAATTCAGTCCCCTTCCTGCCTCCCCCGCCCTGAATAACCTTACCCCTGGCCGGTGCTGCTGGAGCACCAGCCAATCATCTCCTCTCCTCCATGCTGAGGTCCCACACAGGCACGCCCTCCTCCCCAGGTGCCGAAAACATGCTTTATGACACTTGGAGCTGGCAGTATGCTGGCAATGGAGGCCTCTGGATCAGGCTCTCCGTTGGCAGGCTAGTGGAAGGTGAGAGACATAAGAACATAAGAACATAAGAACAGCCCATCTGGATCAGGCCAAAGGCCCATCTAGTCCAGCTTCCTGTATCTCACAGCGGCCCCACCAGGTGCCCCAGGGAGGCATGAGACAACAAGATGCTTGGATCCTCTTGCCACTCCCTTGCAACTGCAAGCTCCATAAAGGTAAAGGTTTCCCCACAACCGAATGGTCTAGTCGTGACCGACTGTAAGGGGCGGTGCTCATCTCCGTTTCTAAGCCCGTAGAGCTGGTGTTTGTCCAAGGACATGACTATACGCCACACAGAACGCCGCTACCTTCCCACCAAAGTGGTACCTATTTATGTACTTGCATTTTTAGGTGCTTTTGAACTGCTAGGTTGGCAGGAGCTGGGACAAGTGACAGGAGCTCACTCCATCGTGTGGTCTCGAACTGCCAACCTTCCGATCAGCAAGTTCAGCAGCAGCGGTTTAACCTGCAGTGCCACCACGTCCCTAAATATTTACCATACTGCCCTCCTTTATCTACACTGCTATAGGGCACCAGAAGAGCATTTTCTACCAGCACATCCCATACCTGTCTGCTATTTTTACCAATTGACCAGCCAGCCAGGTTGCCAACTGCCCACTGGTCAACCAACTGCCTATGGACTGCTGCCATAAAAGCCTGAGCAAGGACTCTTTTGAAGCTTCTACATGTTGCCTGCTACTGTGCCTTCAACCTTTTTTTTCCCCCCCGAGAAATGACTGGGAGAAATCTGAATTCCAGGGGTAGGTCATACAAAGATCAGAAGCAGAAACAAATATACATGCTAAATCTCTCTCTTGACAGGCTGCCATGGAAGTCATGAGAATGAAAATATTTGAGATAAGTACTTTGCACGGAGCAGGAACGAAAATATACTTCTCCATGCGTATTAAATATTTCTTTATTATTAACGCTGTACTGAAATATTGATTCCTAATGAAAAGCTGTAGGGTGGAGTTGAGGTTCCATTCCTAATCTGAGGGACAATGGGGCCCTCTGAGACAGGCATCTTTTGTGCATCCAATGTCTACAATGGAGATGTCGTGTTTTGGGCTACCGGACTTCACGTTTTCAGCCTGAGACTCAGGTTGTGGAGGGTCATGTGTGATCTTTTGAGGAACCAGCCCAAGCACCTGCTGCCCACTCCTTCTGCTCCTCCTTTCAGAATTGAAAGCAGAATTGCTGCGCCACTCTATCTCCTCCAAGTGGGCATGGACCTTACTGCCAGCCCGTGCAGCTGGAGCATGCCCGTCTGTACTGCCCTCTATCCATCCCGTGAGTAATTTTGTACGTTTCAATCATATTAGAAGTAGGCTACTTCAGAATGCCAGGTGCAAGGGAGTGGCCACAGGATGCAGGCATCTTGTGGTCTCGTGTGCTCCCTGAGGCACCTGGTGTGCCACTGTGAGATGCAGGAAGCTGGATTAGATGGGCCTTTGGCCTGATCCAGCAGGACTCTTCTTATGTTTTTAAGGCCCAGACTGAGTTGCAAGTTATATCTCCCTCCCCACAGACAGGACAGCAAATTGTATTTACCTCATATTTACCTCAGAATTTCACCTCAGAATGCTAAATACCAGGGAGTGGCCACAGGCAGTGGCATCTCTACAGGGAGGGCAGAGCTCTAAGTTTTGCAAGGAGCTTTACCCTGTCATGTAAATCCCTCCTCTCCCTTGCTGCTGTAGCCAGTAAGCAACACCAAGATGTTGCTTTTCCCTGTGAGGATTGGCTAAAACGGTGCAGGAGAGGAGTGATTTCCACTGCAAGGTAAGGCTTCTTGCAAAACGTAGAGCTCTGCCCTCCCTGTAGAGACACCACTGGCCACAGGATGCAGGCATCTTGTTGTCTCATGTGCTCCCTGAGGCACCTGGTGGGCCTTTGGCCTGATCCAGCAGGGCTCTTCTTATGTTCTTATGACATTCTCTTCAGCAGAAGATTAGTCAGTGAAAAGGAGCTGTAACAAGAAGTGGGCCATTGAGAGAGATGGAAATTTGACTACAGTTTACCCCCAACCAAGCCCTATAATTTTCCCATAGTCATCTGATGTGGGATTACTAAGGACAATAAATGCACTCCAAATATTTAATTTCACATTCTTCTAACATAAGTCTTTAGATATTTTTCTTGATGCATGTGTCCAGCCAAAAGCTTTCCTTTTCTTCAGTTTTCCTTTCAGACTTTAAACGTCCTGCTTTCAGGGAATTTTGTTTTTGTTCTTTTAGTGGTGTTCATGAAACAAACAGTGGAAAGGAGAATGCTGGCAACAAATTAAAAGTCTAAAGAATCATTTGACTGGCTACTAAATTAATTATCTTCAAAGGTTTTCTAACAGCAGATTTTTTTATCACGGAAGTCAAGTTTTAGATTGGAAAGGGGCCAAATTTCTTCTTTTATCAATAGGGAATTGTGTGTGGTTTTTTTTTTCCTCCTTTATTCTTTTCCTCCTTATGTTCTTTTTGGAAGTTGTAACTGTTTGTGTTTTGCACACACAGACTGGCTTGCTCGCTTTCCTAATTAGAGAATGTGTTTTCAAATATTGGATGCGTTGAATGGAAATTGGTTACTGTTCAATTTGATACTGAAATAAAGAATATGCATCCTCTCTTATTTTGGAAAACACCATTTTTCTACAAAAACAGCTGACATCTTTCAGAAATACAATATATGGGATACAAATTTTTGAACTGCAAGTTTTTCAGTTGCGATAGGCACATGCCTCCCACCAAAAATATATATGAAAAATAGACTCAGAGCACAATCCTAACCAGGAGTTAGACCGGCATAGTTAGGCCATCAAAGTTTGGCCAGCACAAGGGACACCGTAAAGTATGTTTGGACCACTCTTGGAGTCAGAGGCCAGCACACAGACGTGTGCCATCCTCCCCGACTCCGAGAGTGGTCCAAACACCACTCCCTTGTATCTGGCATTCTGAGGTAAATTTCTGAGGTAAAATTCTGAGGTAAATATGAGGTAAATAAAGCAAAGTCTGGCCAACAGAAGGGACACCGTAAAGTATGTTTGGACCACTCTCGGAGTCAGAGAGGCCAGCACACAGACGTGCGCCATCCTCCCTGACTCCGACAGTGGTCCAAACATGCTTTATGGTGGCCCTTGTGCCAGCCAAACTTTGATGGCCTAACTGCAGTTTAGGATTGCGCCCTCATTTTCCAGCCAATTTGACCTCATGGGCAGCCCAATCCTGAGCTGCCCAGCCGCTCGTTGGAGCAGGAGTAGCCAGGTGGCTACCATTGCATTGTGCAGCAGCCAGGAAGCTTCAGGAGGCTCCAGGGAGAAGGGTTCATTTGTCCCCTTTCCTCGTGGTAAGGGCGCAGGTGGGCGATGGATCCACTCGCCTCTCCCTGGCTATTTAGCAGGCATAGAGGTGAGGGCCCCCATGTCGGGCCACACAGTCCAACATGGAGGTCTGGATCTGGCAGTGAAGATTGCCATTGGTCCCCCCCTCTGCTCCACCCTAGGAAGGCCCACCTGCCCCACCCAAAAAGACTGCAACACTGGCAACTGGTGCATGCATGTTCCTTAACGGAAAAATGGGCTTTGAACCAAGAGTTCTTCTCTGACTCAGATTTCAATTGGAAGATCACCCTTGATCTTACTTTCCAGATCGTGCCCCAGAATTTGTCAATGGCTGGAATGGACAGATTGGGATCTCCATCTGCTTTACGAACATGTACAGGGCTGCCTGCAGAACTAGTTGTTCCAACAGGATACTAAGCTAGATGGACTAAGGGCTAATACATTTGATGGGCCCACAAACCGTTCTTGCGTAATTATCCCTGACTGTGATAATACCTTCAAGCCCCAGCTTGTAAAAGGATCAACATAATTTTTCCCCAATTAATACATTCCAATACCTGGTATATTGCTTACAAACTGGAAGGAAGTTTTTGTTCTTTCTCAATGAAATTGGTGCCATGATTTGAACCACTAGCCAGAGCCTGGCAATTGTTTCAACTTGAAAGGCCAGTTGCCACGTAAACCCTTGTGTTCCACGTTAATATTGACACATGGTACAATGTTAGGACTTATTTAATGCAAGACGTATATATAGCTGAACCTCTTAATTAAAAAAAGCACACAAGGAATGCACTATGAAATCAGTCCTTATTCTTACTCAGAGTCAAGTATTTTGCCCGGAGAGCTCATTTCTGAAAGGTCTTATGGCATCTTTTATCATGCTTGGACTTTAGGGAATTATTACGAGCAGGCAGAATGGTGATTTCCCTTAATAAATGGCCTATCTCTGAAGTAAATAATAGAGGCAAAATGAAGTTCTCCCTGTTGGGACCATTGCTTTATGGAGTAACTTGAAAAGTCAAGTGATAAATAGTTGCAGCCTGATTTTTTCCCCATTGAAACGGTTTAATAGGAAGGCTACTGTCTGCTGTGAACAGAGCTGTATCTGCCAACATCTTCAGTGATGCTAACAAGTAATATAGGGCTAGTTTGTGCCTGAACTGGTGTGGCTTAGTGGATTTGGGTGCTACTATCTTGGATCTTGCGAGATTTCATGAGATCCAAGATGGTGGCTCTTGGCTCAGCCAAAAAGAAGATGCTGTGGGGGTGTCATGCCCTAGGTAAGTTTAGGAACTACGGCCATACACTCAGGAAATGCAATACAAATGCTACAAATATATGTCAACCTCCAGTATACAATGAGAGTCAAGCAGCTGACAATTTTCCCACATGTTCCAAAGAGTGTGGGAAACTGGAAATGAAGACTATTAACTTCTGTGCCATGTCAAGAGTCAAGACTTTGTATTTTTTAGTATTAAAATATTAGTAATAACACCCCTTTCTATGGCTCCACCGATGGCCAGTCTAATGCCATTTGACACTATAGACTCCATATTTAAACCATACCCCTCCTATTGCCCATAGAATTTGCAGGAGATTTACGACACTGTAAAAATGTTTTCTTCCCTAATGAGATGGCATTTGCCTCTGAATTCTACAAGAGAGAAGCGATGACTAAATATTCTTGCAGGTGGCAGAGGTGCACGGATTTCTGAGTTCAGTTTCTTAATTCATGTTGGAAAGGTTTGCTAGCCTACGCTTTTCACCTTAATAGCAAATCCCAAATGGGATTAGCGGGCCCTGCCAAAAACTGAATTTCTCATTGTCAAAATTCGTATTCCACGAACATATTTCCGAGTGTGACTGAAATGCCTCCAAAAACGGAATGCAACAGTACAAAGATTTCTTCGCTGAACAGAAGGGCTTATCGTTCAGTATTCCTGCGTGCCGATCCAGGGCACTGCTGTGTTTTTTCCCCTTTTTCTTTCTGAAAGCAAACAAAAATATGTTAAATATTGGGTGTGACACAGAGGGGGAAGTGATTCATTTTGATGAAACAGATTTGAAGTATTGGCGCGCATTAACGACTTTTGCAGAAGTGTTCTGTTCCCCTTGGCCCTCCGGAGGATTGCCGCATCTAACATATGCTGGTTTTTTTTTTTTTTCTGGCAGTCTTGTGTTTACAGGAGTTTCAGAAAATATTTTGAGCAGTTGCACATGAAATTATTTAATCCCTCTCCTGAGAGGAAAGGTTCGCGATGCTCAGCCCAGATACGGCAGCTTTCAAGGAGGGCTTTTGCGATTAACTGATGGGAAGCCGTCAAATGCGCCCTGAATTTTCCACACCAATGCTATTTCAGGAAAACAAAACAAAAGTTTGGAGCAGTGATACCTGAAGTATGTGCTATTAATAACAGCCTTTCAGTGATTGGGGAAGATGTCAGTTTCATTATGAAATTGACATTTGAGGGCGGGGCAAAATGTTAATGAGAAGCACCCTGCTTTTCACCCTTACAAATTTATTAGCAGGGTCGGGACACCTGTGAAGTCAACTGAAGCAGTTGACTCATGCAGCAGATTGTTGGGATGAGCCAATCACCAACTTGCCTCCTTGGCTCCTCCTCCCTCTTTCCACTTCCTGGATTGGAAAAAGAAAAGAAAGAAGACAGAGGAGGAGGAGAAATGCGAAGAGCATGTAGAGCTGAAGTAGCAGTGATTGGCACATTGTCGGGGTAAGGGGGCAGCATTTGGCATGTCCTTGAACTGTCCTTGTTTGTGAGTGCCTCTTTGGAATCATTGTCCCCACAATGGGGAGGGGGTCATAATCCTGCTTTGCATGCAGAAGACCCCAGTTTCATACCTTGGCAACTCCAGGAAGACCCCGATCTGAAACCCTAGAGCAGTGGTTCTCAAACATTTTAGACCGGGACCCACTTTTTAGAATGTCACTCATGTCAGGAGATACTGGATGTCATTAACCTGGAAGTGACATCATCAAGCAGGAAGTGCTATCATTGGGATGTAATAAAATGACACTTCTGGAATGCAAATTGACTGGCACAAGGGCAAAGCACATTTGGGCCACTCTTGGAGTCAGGGAGGATGGCACACGTCTGTGTGCTGGCCTCTCTGACTCCAAGAGTGGTCCAA
The DNA here is from genome assembly GCA_029204185.1 of Lerista edwardsae. Taxonomy (NCBI): domain Eukaryota; kingdom Metazoa; phylum Chordata; class Lepidosauria; order Squamata; family Scincidae; genus Lerista; species Lerista edwardsae. Next base: position 1,108 of record JAJKFI010038502.1, on the reverse strand, counting down.
ACATATTTTACGGTGTCCCTTGTTCAGGCCAAACTTGGCTGGCCTAACTGTGCTGGCCTAACTCCAGGTTAGGATTGCGCCCTGTTTCTCTTAAATATCATATAATATCGTCAAATATCGCTGAGTGTTTTGCATGTGCCCTTTTGCAGCAAGTGTGTCTGTAAATGAGAGATTGGATATAGTGGAAAATATGCAAATCCATAAGTACATATTTTCTTTGTTTTCAAATTGATTTATCATAAAAGACCTTCAAGGTCTATTTTAAAATGGTCTAGATCTTGAAGGTCTTTTATGACCTTCAAGACTGCTAGCCAGGATATCTCCTGCAAAGTCATTCTTAACAGCCATGTCTCTGGGTGATGAGCACAAAGTTCTTCTTCAGGGATTTTTGAGTTGGGGCTACTAGTGCACTGTTGACTCAAACCTGCTTTTTTGACGTTTCCTGTCCCTCTTGTCCAAAAAAGCTGAGATACTGATTCCTTGAGCATTTCTGTCAATCTCTGCAGCCAAAGGAAGGTCAGTGCTGAAGTCGCTGAAATGAAAATGAAGAAGAGAGGTGGAAATGCTGGCTTCTGGCCAGCCATTGTGTCTGTTTTTATTTGACGACAATAATGGGCTTGGAGAAGGAGCTCCTTTTTAAATGGAGATTTGGCTTAATGATGCAAACACCAGGGCCCACTTTTTAGAATGACATCTGTCTGGGACCCACCGGAAGTGATGTCATGGCCAAAAGTGCTAGCTTAGGCCATGATGTATAATAATAATAATAATGATCATCACCATTTTCATTCTTTCTTAAGTGCCTAAAAACAGGACACCGTACATGCATACACAAGGAAAAGGAAGGAGGGGCTATGGTAAGGAAAGACAATGGAGGAAAAAGCCCAAGGTTAGAAAACTTATCACACAGCACTTGCTGGTCCTGTAGTTTCTATGAGGGGGAAGGGGACAAAATCCCAATTTGAAAAGATGCCAAACACTAGAGGTGGTTGATGGTGGTGCAATTCCTTCGACCTGTTAGATTTATCCGTTAAGTGCGTGCCTTGAGATCAGAAAGGTGAAATAATAATAATAATAATAATAATAATAATAATAATAATAATAATAA
>JAJKFI010038500.1:0-10158 GCA_029204185.1 Lerista edwardsae | reverse complement strand
TTATTATTATTATTATTATTATTATTATTATTATTATTATTATTATTAGCCTGTAAACTGCTTTGTGAACTTTGTGTTGAAAAGCGGTATCTAAATGCTATTGACAGATTGATTGATATTGAAAATATGGGAAGATGGGATGCTGGAAACGGGGAGGGCTGTGTGGTTGTTTTGCTTGTGTCGAGGCTGTAAATGGGCTTTTTTCTTTCTGACTCACCTTGCTGTTGGAAAATGGCTGAGGAATCACCCACCTCGTTGCTGCATTCTCAGGAAAGCAGCAGGCTCTGGCATCACAATGACGGCACTTCTGGCCATGACATCACTTCTGGTGGGTCCTGGACAGATGGTCCTTCTAAAAAGTGGGTCCTTGGTGCTGAAAAGTTTGAGAACCACTGGTATAAATGATAGGAGCAATGTTGTTTTTGGGGAAAGGGTGAATTCCAAAAATCACATTATAGTAATACCCAGGGCCAGTGCTTATACATGAGGCTCACAAAGAAATGGAATAGGACCACAAAGGGATCCAGTTGGAATGTGAGTGGACAGCTATGTTGATAGAATCCACAAGTGTAGCACAGCAGTAGGGGGCAATGTGGTAAGTATTGCAAGCGCCACAATGCCCCATGTAAGCAATGCCTTCATCTTGTTGTCAGAGTCATTCTGGAAAGCGATGGCAATGCTCATGTGATGGCTCTGACTGCAATTGGGGCTGCTTACCCAGCACATTGCAGTGCCTGTAATATTTACCATAAAAAAGGTTAAGGTTTCCCCACAACTGAATGGTCTAGTCGTGTTCGACTGTAGGGGCAATGTTCATCTCTGTTTCTAAGCCAAAGAGCCGGCAATTGTCCTAGGACAAGCTTCCGTGGTCATGTGGCCAGCATGACTATACGCTGTAGTGCATGGAACGCTGTTACCTTCCCACTGAAGTGTATATATTTATCTACTTGCATTTTTAGTTGCTTTTGAACTGCTAGGTTGGCAGGAGCTGGGACAAGTGACAGGAGCTCACTCCGTTGTGCGGTCTCGAACTGCCAACCTTCCGATCAGCAAGTTCAGCAGCAGCGGTTTAACCCACAGCGCCACCATGTCCCTAAATATTTACCATACTGCCCTCCTTTATCTACACTGCTATAGGGCACCAGAAGAGCATTTTCTGCCTGCTCAGGGCTGCAGCATTGGATTAAAGCCCATAATTATTTAGATCCTTGCCACGTTGCTTTCTTTCCCCTTTGGGGGGTTCTTGGATGAGCCGGTGCTTTCAACATTGTGTTGTCAGAAAACCACCCTTCAGCGCCACCGGAACGTTTCAGCTCTGTGCCTTGTGTCACTGGAGACATGTTGATCTCTCTTGGCTCCTCCGTTGCAATCTGTTTACAAAAGGGAAGGACAGGAACCCCGTGGCATGGGTGGATGTTTCCAAAAGTCCTCTTTGGAATGCTAAATCATGGTGGAGGAGAATGGGGGGGGGGAGAGGATTGCCGAATCTCATTTTGCCAGCGCGTGCAGAGAAAAGAATGAGCTTGCACGGTCGGCTTTAACTTTCTGTGGCTTGGGAATAGATTTCTGTAGTAGTAGTAGTAGTAGTAGTAGTAGTAGTAGTAGTAGTAGTAGTAGTAATAATAATAATAATAATAATAATAATAATAATAATAATAATATGATCGGCATTTAGAACACAACACACCAGATATAACGGTGGTTGAAAAGAAAAAAGTATGGCTTATAGACATCACCATACCAGGTGATAGCTGAATTGAAGACAAAGAACTTGAAAAAATCATAAAATATAGGGACTTGACAATTGAAATTGGAAGATCATGGCAAAAACGATCCGACGTAGTGCCAATTGTCATCAGGGCACTTGGATCTATTTTGAAAAATTTACAAAAACATCTAGAAACTTTGAAGATCAATGATATAAGAATGTCTGACCTACACAAAACTACGCTGTTGAGAACATCATATATCTTATGCAGATATTTGGGCAATTCTTAGGCTCTTAGAGCTTAGAATTGCCTTAGAATAGAGCTTAGGTTAGAGCTTGAATTGCCAATATAAAACCAGTCTGTGATCTTTGTGATCTTTTTATCATTTTGACTGTGTATATGTGAATAATACTAATAATACTAATAATAATAAAATAATAATAAAAAAATAGTAGTAGTAGTAGTAGTAGTAGTAGTAGCAGCAGCAGCAGCAGCAGCAGTAATGAGCCCCCCAAAATCCCAGTCCAAGCATTTGGAAAATGCTGTGGTGGCACCAATGGATCTCCTTGGCTCTGCAGCCATATCTGCTCTGCTGCTGGTGTATCAGCCCCCTTTCAGGCCCAACCCTCCCCTGCCCAATTCAGTCCCCTTCCTGCCTCCCCCGCCCTGAATAACCTTACCCCTGGCCGGTGCTGCTGGAGCACCAGCCAATCATCTCCTCTCCTCCATGCTGAGGTCCCACACAGGCACGCCCTCCTCCCCAGGTGCCGAAAACATGCTTTATGACACTTGGAGCTGGCAGTATGCTGGCAATGGAGGCCTCTGGATCAGGCTCTCCGTTGGCAGGCTAGTGGAAGGTGAGAGACATAAGAACATAAGAACATAAGAACAGCCCATCTGGATCAGGCCAAAGGCCCATCTAGTCCAGCTTCCTGTATCTCACAGCGGCCCCACCAGGTGCCCCAGGGAGGCATGAGACAACAAGATGCTTGGATCCTCTTGCCACTCCCTTGCAACTGCAAGCTCCATAAAGGTAAAGGTTTCCCCACAACCGAATGGTCTAGTCGTGACCGACTGTAAGGGGCGGTGCTCATCTCCGTTTCTAAGCCCGTAGAGCTGGTGTTTGTCCAAGGACATGACTATACGCCACACAGAACGCCGCTACCTTCCCACCAAAGTGGTACCTATTTATGTACTTGCATTTTTAGGTGCTTTTGAACTGCTAGGTTGGCAGGAGCTGGGACAAGTGACAGGAGCTCACTCCATCGTGTGGTCTCGAACTGCCAACCTTCCGATCAGCAAGTTCAGCAGCAGCGGTTTAACCTGCAGTGCCACCACGTCCCTAAATATTTACCATACTGCCCTCCTTTATCTACACTGCTATAGGGCACCAGAAGAGCATTTTCTACCAGCACATCCCATACCTGTCTGCTATTTTTACCAATTGACCAGCCAGCCAGGTTGCCAACTGCCCACTGGTCAACCAACTGCCTATGGACTGCTGCCATAAAAGCCTGAGCAAGGACTCTTTTGAAGCTTCTACATGTTGCCTGCTACTGTGCCTTCAACCTTTTTTTTCCCCCCCGAGAAATGACTGGGAGAAATCTGAATTCCAGGGGTAGGTCATACAAAGATCAGAAGCAGAAACAAATATACATGCTAAATCTCTCTCTTGACAGGCTGCCATGGAAGTCATGAGAATGAAAATATTTGAGATAAGTACTTTGCACGGAGCAGGAACGAAAATATACTTCTCCATGCGTATTAAATATTTCTTTATTATTAACGCTGTACTGAAATATTGATTCCTAATGAAAAGCTGTAGGGTGGAGTTGAGGTTCCATTCCTAATCTGAGGGACAATGGGGCCCTCTGAGACAGGCATCTTTTGTGCATCCAATGTCTACAATGGAGATGTCGTGTTTTGGGCTACCGGACTTCACGTTTTCAGCCTGAGACTCAGGTTGTGGAGGGTCATGTGTGATCTTTTGAGGAACCAGCCCAAGCACCTGCTGCCCACTCCTTCTGCTCCTCCTTTCAGAATTGAAAGCAGAATTGCTGCGCCACTCTATCTCCTCCAAGTGGGCATGGACCTTACTGCCAGCCCGTGCAGCTGGAGCATGCCCGTCTGTACTGCCCTCTATCCATCCCGTGAGTAATTTTGTACGTTTCAATCATATTAGAAGTAGGCTACTTCAGAATGCCAGGTGCAAGGGAGTGGCCACAGGATGCAGGCATCTTGTGGTCTCGTGTGCTCCCTGAGGCACCTGGTGTGCCACTGTGAGATGCAGGAAGCTGGATTAGATGGGCCTTTGGCCTGATCCAGCAGGACTCTTCTTATGTTTTTAAGGCCCAGACTGAGTTGCAAGTTATATCTCCCTCCCCACAGACAGGACAGCAAATTGTATTTACCTCATATTTACCTCAGAATTTCACCTCAGAATGCTAAATACCAGGGAGTGGCCACAGGCAGTGGCATCTCTACAGGGAGGGCAGAGCTCTAAGTTTTGCAAGGAGCTTTACCCTGTCATGTAAATCCCTCCTCTCCCTTGCTGCTGTAGCCAGTAAGCAACACCAAGATGTTGCTTTTCCCTGTGAGGATTGGCTAAAACGGTGCAGGAGAGGAGTGATTTCCACTGCAAGGTAAGGCTTCTTGCAAAACGTAGAGCTCTGCCCTCCCTGTAGAGACACCACTGGCCACAGGATGCAGGCATCTTGTTGTCTCATGTGCTCCCTGAGGCACCTGGTGGGCCTTTGGCCTGATCCAGCAGGGCTCTTCTTATGTTCTTATGACATTCTCTTCAGCAGAAGATTAGTCAGTGAAAAGGAGCTGTAACAAGAAGTGGGCCATTGAGAGAGATGGAAATTTGACTACAGTTTACCCCCAACCAAGCCCTATAATTTTCCCATAGTCATCTGATGTGGGATTACTAAGGACAATAAATGCACTCCAAATATTTAATTTCACATTCTTCTAACATAAGTCTTTAGATATTTTTCTTGATGCATGTGTCCAGCCAAAAGCTTTCCTTTTCTTCAGTTTTCCTTTCAGACTTTAAACGTCCTGCTTTCAGGGAATTTTGTTTTTGTTCTTTTAGTGGTGTTCATGAAACAAACAGTGGAAAGGAGAATGCTGGCAACAAATTAAAAGTCTAAAGAATCATTTGACTGGCTACTAAATTAATTATCTTCAAAGGTTTTCTAACAGCAGATTTTTTTATCACGGAAGTCAAGTTTTAGATTGGAAAGGGGCCAAATTTCTTCTTTTATCAATAGGGAATTGTGTGTGGTTTTTTTTTTCCTCCTTTATTCTTTTCCTCCTTATGTTCTTTTTGGAAGTTGTAACTGTTTGTGTTTTGCACACACAGACTGGCTTGCTCGCTTTCCTAATTAGAGAATGTGTTTTCAAATATTGGATGCGTTGAATGGAAATTGGTTACTGTTCAATTTGATACTGAAATAAAGAATATGCATCCTCTCTTATTTTGGAAAACACCATTTTTCTACAAAAACAGCTGACATCTTTCAGAAATACAATATATGGGATACAAATTTTTGAACTGCAAGTTTTTCAGTTGCGATAGGCACATGCCTCCCACCAAAAATATATATGAAAAATAGACTCAGAGCACAATCCTAACCAGGAGTTAGACCGGCATAGTTAGGCCATCAAAGTTTGGCCAGCACAAGGGACACCGTAAAGTATGTTTGGACCACTCTTGGAGTCAGAGGCCAGCACACAGACGTGTGCCATCCTCCCCGACTCCGAGAGTGGTCCAAACACCACTCCCTTGTATCTGGCATTCTGAGGTAAATTTCTGAGGTAAAATTCTGAGGTAAATATGAGGTAAATAAAGCAAAGTCTGGCCAACAGAAGGGACACCGTAAAGTATGTTTGGACCACTCTCGGAGTCAGAGAGGCCAGCACACAGACGTGCGCCATCCTCCCTGACTCCGACAGTGGTCCAAACATGCTTTATGGTGGCCCTTGTGCCAGCCAAACTTTGATGGCCTAACTGCAGTTTAGGATTGCGCCCTCATTTTCCAGCCAATTTGACCTCATGGGCAGCCCAATCCTGAGCTGCCCAGCCGCTCGTTGGAGCAGGAGTAGCCAGGTGGCTACCATTGCATTGTGCAGCAGCCAGGAAGCTTCAGGAGGCTCCAGGGAGAAGGGTTCATTTGTCCCCTTTCCTCGTGGTAAGGGCGCAGGTGGGCGATGGATCCACTCGCCTCTCCCTGGCTATTTAGCAGGCATAGAGGTGAGGGCCCCCATGTCGGGCCACACAGTCCAACATGGAGGTCTGGATCTGGCAGTGAAGATTGCCATTGGTCCCCCCCTCTGCTCCACCCTAGGAAGGCCCACCTGCCCCACCCAAAAAGACTGCAACACTGGCAACTGGTGCATGCATGTTCCTTAACGGAAAAATGGGCTTTGAACCAAGAGTTCTTCTCTGACTCAGATTTCAATTGGAAGATCACCCTTGATCTTACTTTCCAGATCGTGCCCCAGAATTTGTCAATGGCTGGAATGGACAGATTGGGATCTCCATCTGCTTTACGAACATGTACAGGGCTGCCTGCAGAACTAGTTGTTCCAACAGGATACTAAGCTAGATGGACTAAGGGCTAATACATTTGATGGGCCCACAAACCGTTCTTGCGTAATTATCCCTGACTGTGATAATACCTTCAAGCCCCAGCTTGTAAAAGGATCAACATAATTTTTCCCCAATTAATACATTCCAATACCTGGTATATTGCTTACAAACTGGAAGGAAGTTTTTGTTCTTTCTCAATGAAATTGGTGCCATGATTTGAACCACTAGCCAGAGCCTGGCAATTGTTTCAACTTGAAAGGCCAGTTGCCACGTAAACCCTTGTGTTCCACGTTAATATTGACACATGGTACAATGTTAGGACTTATTTAATGCAAGACGTATATATAGCTGAACCTCTTAATTAAAAAAAGCACACAAGGAATGCACTATGAAATCAGTCCTTATTCTTACTCAGAGTCAAGTATTTTGCCCGGAGAGCTCATTTCTGAAAGGTCTTATGGCATCTTTTATCATGCTTGGACTTTAGGGAATTATTACGAGCAGGCAGAATGGTGATTTCCCTTAATAAATGGCCTATCTCTGAAGTAAATAATAGAGGCAAAATGAAGTTCTCCCTGTTGGGACCATTGCTTTATGGAGTAACTTGAAAAGTCAAGTGATAAATAGTTGCAGCCTGATTTTTTCCCCATTGAAACGGTTTAATAGGAAGGCTACTGTCTGCTGTGAACAGAGCTGTATCTGCCAACATCTTCAGTGATGCTAACAAGTAATATAGGGCTAGTTTGTGCCTGAACTGGTGTGGCTTAGTGGATTTGGGTGCTACTATCTTGGATCTTGCGAGATTTCATGAGATCCAAGATGGTGGCTCTTGGCTCAGCCAAAAAGAAGATGCTGTGGGGGTGTCATGCCCTAGGTAAGTTTAGGAACTACGGCCATACACTCAGGAAATGCAATACAAATGCTACAAATATATGTCAACCTCCAGTATACAATGAGAGTCAAGCAGCTGACAATTTTCCCACATGTTCCAAAGAGTGTGGGAAACTGGAAATGAAGACTATTAACTTCTGTGCCATGTCAAGAGTCAAGACTTTGTATTTTTTAGTATTAAAATATTAGTAATAACACCCCTTTCTATGGCTCCACCGATGGCCAGTCTAATGCCATTTGACACTATAGACTCCATATTTAAACCATACCCCTCCTATTGCCCATAGAATTTGCAGGAGATTTACGACACTGTAAAAATGTTTTCTTCCCTAATGAGATGGCATTTGCCTCTGAATTCTACAAGAGAGAAGCGATGACTAAATATTCTTGCAGGTGGCAGAGGTGCACGGATTTCTGAGTTCAGTTTCTTAATTCATGTTGGAAAGGTTTGCTAGCCTACGCTTTTCACCTTAATAGCAAATCCCAAATGGGATTAGCGGGCCCTGCCAAAAACTGAATTTCTCATTGTCAAAATTCGTATTCCACGAACATATTTCCGAGTGTGACTGAAATGCCTCCAAAAACGGAATGCAACAGTACAAAGATTTCTTCGCTGAACAGAAGGGCTTATCGTTCAGTATTCCTGCGTGCCGATCCAGGGCACTGCTGTGTTTTTTCCCCTTTTTCTTTCTGAAAGCAAACAAAAATATGTTAAATATTGGGTGTGACACAGAGGGGGAAGTGATTCATTTTGATGAAACAGATTTGAAGTATTGGCGCGCATTAACGACTTTTGCAGAAGTGTTCTGTTCCCCTTGGCCCTCCGGAGGATTGCCGCATCTAACATATGCTGGTTTTTTTTTTTTTTCTGGCAGTCTTGTGTTTACAGGAGTTTCAGAAAATATTTTGAGCAGTTGCACATGAAATTATTTAATCCCTCTCCTGAGAGGAAAGGTTCGCGATGCTCAGCCCAGATACGGCAGCTTTCAAGGAGGGCTTTTGCGATTAACTGATGGGAAGCCGTCAAATGCGCCCTGAATTTTCCACACCAATGCTATTTCAGGAAAACAAAACAAAAGTTTGGAGCAGTGATACCTGAAGTATGTGCTATTAATAACAGCCTTTCAGTGATTGGGGAAGATGTCAGTTTCATTATGAAATTGACATTTGAGGGCGGGGCAAAATGTTAATGAGAAGCACCCTGCTTTTCACCCTTACAAATTTATTAGCAGGGTCGGGACACCTGTGAAGTCAACTGAAGCAGTTGACTCATGCAGCAGATTGTTGGGATGAGCCAATCACCAACTTGCCTCCTTGGCTCCTCCTCCCTCTTTCCACTTCCTGGATTGGAAAAAGAAAAGAAAGAAGACAGAGGAGGAGGAGAAATGCGAAGAGCATGTAGAGCTGAAGTAGCAGTGATTGGCACATTGTCGGGGTAAGGGGGCAGCATTTGGCATGTCCTTGAACTGTCCTTGTTTGTGAGTGCCTCTTTGGAATCATTGTCCCCACAATGGGGAGGGGGTCATAATCCTGCTTTGCATGCAGAAGACCCCAGTTTCATACCTTGGCAACTCCAGGAAGACCCCGATCTGAAACCCTAGAGCAGTGGTTCTCAAACATTTTAGACCGGGACCCACTTTTTAGAATGTCACTCATGTCAGGAGATACTGGATGTCATTAACCTGGAAGTGACATCATCAAGCAGGAAGTGCTATCATTGGGATGTAATAAAATGACACTTCTGGAATGCAAATTGACTGGCACAAGGGCAAAGCACATTTGGGCCACTCTTGGAGTCAGGGAGGATGGCACACGTCTGTGTGCTGGCCTCTCTGACTCCAAGAGTGGTCCAAACATATTTTACGGTGTCCCTTGTTCAGGCCAAACTTGGCTGGCCTAACTGTGCTGGCCTAACTCCAGGTTAGGATTGCGCCCTGTTTCTCTTAAATATCATATAATATCGTCAAATATCGCTGAGTGTTTTGCATGTGCCCTTTTGCAGCAAGTGTGTCTGTAAATGAGAGATTGGATATAGTGGAAAATATGCAAATCCATAAGTACATATTTTCTTTGTTTTCAAATTGATTTATCATAAAAGACCTTCAAGGTCTATTTTAAAATGGTCTAGATCTTGAAGGTCTTTTATGACCTTCAAGACTGCTAGCCAGGATATCTCCTGCAAAGTCATTCTTAACAGCCATGTCTCTGGGTGATGAGCACAAAGTTCTTCTTCAGGGATTTTTGAGTTGGGGCTACTAGTGCACTGTTGACTCAAACCTGCTTTTTTGACGTTTCCTGTCCCTCTTGTCCAAAAAAGCTGAGATACTGATTCCTTGAGCATTTCTGTCAATCTCTGCAGCCAAAGGAAGGTCAGTGCTGAAGTCGCTGAAATGAAAATGAAGAAGAGAGGTGGAAATGCTGGCTTCTGGCCAGCCATTGTGTCTGTTTTTATTTGACGACAATAATGGGCTTGGAGAAGGAGCTCCTTTTTAAATGGAGATTTGGCTTAATGATGCAAACACCAGGGCCCACTTTTTAGAATGACATCTGTCTGGGACCCACCGGAAGTGATGTCATGGCCAAAAGTGCTAGCTTAGGCCATGATGTATAATAATAATAATAATGATCATCACCATTTTCATTCTTTCTTAAGTGCCTAAAAACAGGACACCGTACATGCATACACAAGGAAAAGGAAGGAGGGGCTATGGTAAGGAAAGACAATGGAGGAAAAAGCCCAAGGTTAGAAAACTTATCACACAGCACTTGCTGGTCCTGTAGTTTCTATGAGGGGGAAGGGGACAAAATCCCAATTTGAAAAGATGCCAAACACTAGAGGTGGTTGATGGTGGTGCAATTCCTTCGACCTGTTAGATTTATCCGTTAAGTGCGTGCCTTGAGATCAGAAAGGTGAAATAATAATAATAATAATAATAATAATAATAATAATAATAATAATAA
>JAJKFI010038498.1:0-34004 GCA_029204185.1 Lerista edwardsae | reverse complement strand
AATAATAATAATAATAATAATAATAATAATAATAATAATAATAATAATAAAAATTATGTAAGTATGTTCAGAGCATACTTTTTCATCTTTACACATTTGTACACATTGTTGGTGGGTTACCATATTTTAAAAATATGTAAAAATTGGAAGCTAGAATTTATACATACATACATACATACATACATTCCATTCATTCATTCATTCATTCATTCATTTTAAAATTCGGACACCCACTCTAAGAACCTAAGATGAAATATATTTTACTTAAATAAGCATCAAAGCAAAACATCAAAGCATGGGAAGAAAACACCCTAATAAAGATACTTTGCATTGATTTTTGTGTTGGGTACTTAGTCTTAGGAGACTGTATGGTTGTGGCTATGGGAGGCATTGTAGTGACCTCCTAAACAACAAAATGCACAACCACACCAAACTACCTATCTAGGTTGTCCAGCGATGTAACACTTTTGCCTTTGGACTGTTCCATCAATGCTTTTTTCCATGCTCCTTGGGACGAGGGTTTTATTTCCAGCCATAAAAGGCATTTGCTTTCCTTCAGAAGGCAAACGGCCCGCTTTAGAAGCTGAGCATTTGTTCTGCAAAGGTATGCCAAAAAAGCACTGAAGAAAAAAAAAAGAGAGAAAACCAGCTTTCGGAAAACAACAACAGGCATTTCTGTTTTGATTTGTTTGGGCTTCACGCTGCCTGTGCAATGAGCAATTTGAGCAGGTTCCGCACAGCCATCTGACTCTTTAATAATACTTTAGAAAACATTTAAATTGTTGTTTTAGATGCTGGATCTAAACACACACAAGATTGTCTGTGTGTCTCTCCCCCACCTCCCCTCTTCTCCTTCTCTTCCTCTCTTATCATATCCCTGGTTTCCCAGCAGGTTCAAACGCAGATGGCGTCCGTATTGCGACAGAAGCAGAAATACTACATTAATGTTTAAAGGGATTAAAAATCCTCTTGGCAGCAGTGGCATATGTTACCAGTTAATTGTAGCACTGGAAGCTTCCCTGCTGTTTTAAAACATGGACTCATTTTACATGTTTTTCTGCGGAGCAGTATGAAATGTCAAATGTGTTGGTATAAGTCTGGAATCCAGTCTGTCGAAAAAAATGAAAGTCAGAAAGACAATGTTGTTTTTGCTACTTAGCAGCTTTTGTATCCAAATAATGCTCCGCGACGGTGCCAACTTTTTGGTGGCGTGGTGATCAGACGGCGCAGATTGCATTTGCGTTCAACCGCTCGGAATTGGGAAGAGCCTTTGAGCTTTTGGACGGCTTTTATTTTAATTTTTTTTGGTCGTTTTGTCGTTGCTCAGTTTGGCAATTAAAAGGCAACCTGGGGAGGCCAGGTTTCTCCGCTTGGTCAGTAAGTGGGGGAGTGTTGTGTCACTGTGGTTTGACCACTGTCAACCCAGTTCTGGCGCAAGCTTCCCGGAACCTGAAGCAATGTTCCTTGCTGACCAGCCTTCTCTTCCTATTTCATGCATTTAAAAATGAGGAAAAAGAGTAGAAGAGGAAGTGTGGAGCAGAAGAGAATGGTGGGCTAGAGTGTCGGAGACGCTCAGTGGAGTCTATGGCTGTTCTGACAATGGTATAAGAACCACCCCACCTCACCTCACAAAGTTCCTTCTAACCCAGCATTCTGTTTCCCATAATTGCCAATCAGCTGCCACTGGGAAGCCCAGAAGCGGGACACATGAGCAAATAGTCTTCTTTCTGTATTGCTTATTCAGTCTGATGCATGCCCTGTTCCCTTCTTCCTTTCAAATCCAAGGAATGGAAGGAGGAAAAAATGGTGAGGACAGGGGGGTAGATAACAAGCAGAGGCAGGCTCTGACACCTGGGTTGACAATTTCAGGCAACCTCATAGATGGATCAGTCCTGAAGGATAGTCTGATGCTTGGGACCATCTCCATCCTGCCCCATGCCCCTGAACTCCCAACATGCACCTGGCCAACCTCTGATGCTTGGAACAATCTCCATCATGTTCCATGCCCCTGAACTCCCAAGATGCACCTGGTCAATCTCTGTTGGAGACCAGAGTGCCATCCCAGATGTTTTGTTTGATCTAACAGTTCTGACGTACATGTCCTTATTTTCAACAAGCACTTATGTTGTATGGAGGCCATATCAAACTGCTCTGGTCAGGCAATTAACATACTGCTGAGTAACATCATTCTTTCAGGGTCCCTATTCGCAGATTAGTGTTTTCAGTAATGAGTTCTACAGATTATGAAGCTATTATGCAGTTATTATCTAGGTTTCTCCCCCCTTTCCTGGTTTCTATTTCAGCCGAAGAAAAACGAGGAACCTTAGTACTGTCAAAAATGAGCCATTCGTTACTTCCAAGTCACACTAGATGCTTCAACAAAAATCCAACTGTGCCTACAGGTTTTCTCCCTTCCTGTCGCATCAGGAAACACCTGCCTCATTAGCAGTGCATTATCCTAAGCACAAGAGAAAAAAAAAGGAAAAACGTAAGGCTCCTAACATCAGAGAGGATGAAAAGCCAGAAGGAACAGCATGGCTGAATGGAACCCGGTTCAAATGCAAAAGCTTGCATCCCTCGGCCTCATACGATAAATACAGACACTTTATTTGAATTGATTTTGATTTTTATCTATTTATTTGAATCATCATAATCATCATTACTATTTCCATTTTTGCACAGTTATATTGTTTTTGACGGGATTCTTTATGTATTATGAACAATAATCCCAGCTAACTGGGCAAAAGGCACTTTTTCAAGTTAAGTGTGTTCCTCTTAGATTCAGCAGGGGGAGAGTAATTGTCCCTCTTCACCCCTGCGCAGGGTCTTTTCTAGTGGCCATTGCTGGTGGTGTTCTACATTTTTTTTCTTTTTAGATTGTGAGCCCTTTTGGGGCAGGGAGCCATTTAACTTTATTATTACTATTTGCCTGTAAACTGCTTTGTGAACTTTGTGTTGAAAAGCGGTATATACTGTAAATACTATTGATTGATTGATTCAATCTATCAAGGCTATCGAGTCCTACCTGAGGACCTAGGAAAGGCAGCTATTTTGCAGGCGCAAATTTGAGCAGCCCCTGTAAGGCTGGTTGGACGGAGACCAGGGGTTAAGATATGGCTTATGCCAGCCAGCCTGGTCCCAGACTCATCCCAGACCCAGAGAGCAATCCTAAACTGGAGTTAGGCCGGCATAAGCTAAGCCAGCAAAGTTTGGCCAGCAGAAGGGCCACCATAAAGCGTGCTTGGACCACTCTCGGAGTCAGGGAGGATGGCGCACGTCTGTGTGGTGGCCTCTCTGACTCCGAGAGTGGTCCAAACATATTTTACAGTGTCCCTTGTGCTGGCCAGACTTTGCTTTATTTACCTCAGAATTTAACCTCAGAAATTTACCTCATAATGCCAGATACAAGGAAGTGGCGTTTAGACCACTCTCGGAGTCAGGGAGGATGGCGCATGTCTGTGTGCTGGCCACTCTGACTCCGAGAGTGGTCCAAACATACTTTACGGTGGCCCTTGTGCTGGCCAAACTTTGTTGGCATTACGTATGCCAGCCTAACTCAGTCTGTGCCCCCAATCTGGTCTGCTCACAAATGCCCGCTCCCTGCCACCAAGTACCATCCTCTCCAACCCCCGTCCGGCTTGCCCAGGTCAGCACAAACTCATCCCTCAACTATTCTTATCAGAGAGAGCAGAAAAAGTTAACATGCAGCCTGGCTCCAGTGAAAGCTATTTGTGAACAATTGCTAAGGACCTGAGCAGGACTGGGACACTGTCTCCTGGTTCCTAAAGGAGTACGCTAGATATATCTCCCTTTACCTGGTGGGTGCTCTAGGCCAGTGATCCTCACCCTTTTTTCGTTCCTGTAAGTTGTCATGACCCCCCAAACTGAGGCTTCACAACCCCATTGGGGTCCTGACCCCAAGGTTGAAGAACACTGATCCAGATGGTCCAAGTTCAACTGCTGGCATATCCCACAGTGGCCCATTAGATGCCTCAGAGAGCACACAAGACAACAAGACGCCTGAATCCTCCCTTGCATCACGCACTCTGAGGTAAATTTCTGAGGTAAAATTCTGAAGTAAATAAAACTGCAATGTAAGAACATAGAAAGAGCCCTACTAATCAGACCCCAGAAAAACCAAGGATGTAACTCAATAAAAGGTAATTTCGCATATTCTTAAATCTTCAATTTTCTGACAAATATCTGTTGTGGGTCTGTCTCTCTCCATAGTGTTGTTTCAAACAGCTCACAGTTTAGAAAGAGACACAAGAGATTCCCCCATGAAGTGGAGGCAGATTAACAGAGGAAGAAAATGTCACCATTTCAACTACACAAACGTGTGCCTTATGTCTACCTGACACCCACTTCCATCCCATAGATGGCAGCACCATTCCTGTATATGCCAGTTCATAGAATGTGATGTTTTAATCTATAGATGAAGTGCAATCAAGTCCAAGGAAGTTGCTTGATAGAAAGGGGGAAAAAGCTACCTGCCTTTTTCAAGGTAATCATGTGGCCAGGGCTTTCTCACATGTTGCCATGTTCCTACATCCCATCAATGGTTGTGATACTCCACACTGTAGTGTGCCTATTTACATGTGGTGATGGCATCTGGCCTAGGTGTCTTTAAAAAGGGATTGGACAGATTTTTGGTGGAAAAGTCCATCATGGGCTATAGGCCACGATGTGCAACCTCCATATTTTAGAAATAAGCTACTTTGGAATGTCAGGTGCAAGGAAGTGGCAATGGGAAGCAGGGTATATTGTCGTCTAGTGTGCTCCCTGAAGCATCTGGTGGGCCATACAGGAAGCTGAAATGGATGGGCCTTTGGCCTGATCCAGCAGGGCTCTTCTTATGTTCTTATACCTGGGAGCCTAAATAAGAGAAGTGAGTCCTATAGCTAGACGCTGCCCATTCTTTACTCCCCCACAAAAAATGGCAAAGAATGAAGGGTCCAAAGCAGTTGTGAAAATCATCACCTGCAGCAGAGCAGATGTTTAGCTCAGAGGAAGAGAATGCCTGTAATCTTCAAACAGATGCTTTCTTGATCAAAGCAGCTAAATTTCCCAGCAGGTCCTTCTGCTAAAGTGTGGCAACGGCCTGGGCTCAACACATCTGCATTTCCGGAGAAGGCTTTGCGAAGATGCGTCCCTCATCCTCCTTTTAAAGCAAAGCGCCAACAGCCAAATAAGAGTTCAACAAACACAAGGTGGCACATTAATGGCATGGCTTCCAGGCACAATAAAAGGCTCCCATTGGACAAAAGTCACCACCAGAAGACAGGTCTCCAGTTTGGGGAATCTTTGTACAGGTGGAATGAAAGGCATTAACTGATTTGAGTTGAGAAGAAGGTCATGAAAGTCCTAGGAGGTTGAGCTCATTTGGCAAAGTGTGCATGGTTGTACCCTTCAACTTTCAAGAGCTCGGACCACAATCTGCAACATTCAGGGGCGCAGCTAATGGAAGCGTAGCCTGGTGCAGAAGGCAAAATGTTGCCTTGGAAGTGACATGACTACAGGAAGTGAAGTCACTACAGGAAGTGATGTCACAGCTGCATTTTCATTTTCAGGGTTTGGGGCCATAACTTTTGATAGAATGAAAATATTCCACTCTGGCTTGTCTCACTGCATTCTGTATGAAATTCCACATCACACGTTATATAACATGACAGTATTTTTCTTAAAAATAGCAATTCTAACAAACCACTATTTGTACATGACAGTTATATTTTGGTTTTCTGTTTTTTTGGGCCATAACTTTTGATAGAGTACTGATATTATACTTTGGTTTGTTTCATTGCATTTTGCCTTAAATTACCTTTCTCATGATATATAACATGATTGTTTTATTCATACAGACCAAGGTTTTCACCATTTTGGCCACTAGCTCAGCTTGTTGCACCCCTCTGAAGCTTGTTGCCTGGTGCATTTGCACCCCCTGCACCCCCTTAGCTACACCACTGTTTCTCTCCTACTCACTTCCTCTTTTACTCTGTACCCCACTTTGAATCCAAGAAGAAGGAAGTGGCACAGTGGAGGTAAATGGGTGAACAGAGGTAGATGCTCCCCTCCAATCTGCCACCTGAGGCACATGGGTCAGTTGGCCTCAGGGACTGACCAACCCTGGAAGTAGATCTTTTAATTGATTGAGAATTCAGGCCACACCATCCATACTGAAACAAGCATTTAACCAGCCACAGAGCCCTTGAGAAGAAACCAATCTTTTTCGCTGAGCTTTGGAAGAAGATTAAGGGCACAATCCTAACTTGGAGTTAGTAACAGCACAGTTAGGCCAGCAAAGTTTGGCCGACACAAGGGACACCGTAAAGTATGTTTGGACCACTCTCAGAATCAGAGAGGCCAGCGCACAGATGTGAGCCATCCTCTCTGAATCTGAGAGCGGTCCAAACATACTTTACGGCGGCCCTTGTGCCAGCGAAACTTTGCTGGCCTAGCTGTGCCGGTCTAACTCCAGGTTAGGATTGTGCCCTAAAGACACACCACCAGGATGGGCCTGATTGAGAAGGTGTGTGGAAGGAGGCTGTTTCTCCATCATTTCCAGCCACTCTTCCTCTCATTTTTTCCTCCCACCAATAGAGTAATCACTTAAGCATCTCCTGCTGTCTTTTTGTTCAACATCTACCTCGGCCCATCTGCCTATTGATTGGTAGGAAACTCCAGTTGGGGATTTCATCTCATTAATCATGTCTCATCACAGGGATTGGGACACACACAAAAATCTTTTATGCTTCGCAGCAGTCAGCTAATGCCCGGTAAGACAAGTGAACGAATATAATAGGGCTGAGATGGATTCACGCTAATTAAATGTCATCTGCCTTTAAAGAGCGTATCATGCTAGTTTAGGTGAAGCAACCATTGAAATCTGCATCTACGGAGACAATGGGAAACTAAGCTCTGGGTCATGGGCAATGGGTTCTGTTTCAATATAGAATATACCAAGGCTTCTTTTTTGTCTTCGATGGGGAATCCTACATCACACCTGCAGCTCACCTCGGCATTCGCCTCGAGGACCGTGCTGTGGAAAGACGGATGATGGCAGGACCACTGTATGGATAATGCTGGCGATGCAGGGATCCACTCTGAAGGTACAATCCTAACCTGGAGTTAGGCGGGCACTGTTAGGCCAGCAAAGTTTGGCACAAGGGACCCCGCAAGGTGCATTTGGACCATTCTCGGAGTCAGGGAGGATGGCTCACATCTGGGTGCTGGCCTCTCTGACTCCGAGAGTGGCCCAAATATACTTTATGGCGTCCTTTGTGATGGCCAAACTGTGCTGGCCTAACTGTGCCGACCTAACTCCAGGTTAGTCTTGCGCCCTGAGAAGTGGATTAGGAGGAGTGACAGTGGTGTCATGGACCACATCAATGATCCACCTGCCTGGCTACCCAGGGACGTAGCTATTGAAAGTGTAGCCTGGTGCAGAGGGCAAAATGTTGCCTCGGAAGTGACATCACAACAGGAAGTGACATCACAGTTGTATTTTCTTTTTTGGGGTTTTTTTTTTTTTTGGCCATAGGGAATAGTGGCAGGTGGAATGGTGAAATAGGTAGTGGAGGTACCACTGTGGAGGTAGGGACAGCCAGTGGAGGTAGGGCATCACTTGGGGTGTGTGTGTGTGCAGGCAGTCTGCTTCCAAATACCAGTTCCAGGGGAGCCATGGCAACAGAATTCTGCCTTTTTCTCCCAAGGGCAGATGGAGGGCTTCTATGGGAAACAGGAGACACTGGATTTGATGGACTAGATGAACCTGATCTGTCAAGGTTGTGATGCTTTTATGAGAGTTTTGTGTCCTGAGGTTTCTAAAGAAACCAAGAACAAGATAAAATAAGAAGAGCCCTGCTGGATCAGGCTAAGGGCCCATCTAGTCCAGCTTCCCGTATCTCACAGTGGCCCACCAGAAGGCTTAGGGAGCACACAGGACCACAAGATACTTGCATCCTGTTGCCACACCCGTGCACCTGGCATTCTGAGGTCCCCTATTACGAAAATAAGGAGGTTGCACCACCCATCATGGCTTGCAACCTGTGATGGACTTTTCTTCCAGAAATCCGTCCAATCTCCTTTTGAAAGCCTCTAGTCCAGGAGCCATCCCCACATCCTGTGGCAAGGAGTTCCACAGATTAATTACATGCTTGGCAAAGAAATATTTTCTTTACAGGTCATGTCAGGAACGTAAGTATCAATAACTATTTACAAATCCTCCCCTTTTTATTCCTCACATCCATGCCATCGTCCCAGCAAGCGACTGTGCTTTTTTTTTTCTTCTTTTCTTCTCCATTTCATTCAAAACCTGTTTCATCCCATCCCAAGCAAGGAGAAAGCAATTAAAATGCAGAGAGAGGACTGAGCAGGTGAGGTTTCCTTACCTTCTGGACATTGTGGCAGATGAGCGAAGCACACGCAGAGCACTTGGAAGGTGGCCAGCTTATTAATGGGATTTGACCATGCAAAACTCATTGCAATCCCTCTCGATCTTGGAATGCGACATGATTATATTTTCACCTAAATCTCTGGACAGAGAGAATCTCATTTTCTGCTCTGGATGCCTCCTATAGCAGGACCACGTACACAACCCCTTGTTTCTTACAATTTGGTTCTCGGCTGGCGCAAAGCCTTTTCAGTTCAAGATCTGCAATGTGCTCGGAAGGTCAAGCACATGCTTGCCATTCATCTTGCATCGGGCATCATGGGCTCGTCCACCAGAGCTTCTCCCCCGGTAGATCTGCTGATCTTGAAAGGGGCCACAAGACTCGTGGTTTATATCTGCCAGTGACATTTTGGAAAAGGGGGGTGGGTATTTACACTTTGAGAGTGCAATCCTAACCTGGAGGTAGGCCAGCACAGATAGGCCAGCAAGTTTGGTTGGCACAAGGGTCACCGTGAAGCATGTTTGGACCACTCTTGGAGCCAGGGAGGAGGGCGCTTGTCTAAGAGCCTGGAGTTAAGCTGGCACAGTTAAGCCAGCCAAGTTTGGCTGGCACAAGGGCCACCGTAAAGCATGCTTGGACCACTCTCAAAGTCCGGGAGGATGGTGCACGTCCGTGTGCTGGCCTCTCTGACCCTGAGAGTGGTCCAAACATACTTTACAGCAGCCCTTGTGCTGGCCAAACTTTGCTGGCCTAACTGTGCTGGCCTAACTCCAGGTAAGTATTGCGCCGTCAGTCAGTTTTAAAGGACAGGCCAACTCCACCAAAATGGTCCCAATGTGACCCCCATTTGGGGCAGTGCAGAGGCAGAGGCAGGTGGGAGGGCCCAAGGTAAAGCTGCTCTGCTCGCCCCACTGACTTACAGCCCATAGAGATCCCAGCTGCAGCAGCAAGCAATATGCTCGCTGCTCTGGTGTGGGAGCCCCCCAAAGTGCG
Source organism: Lerista edwardsae (assembly GCA_029204185.1). Taxonomy (NCBI): domain Eukaryota; kingdom Metazoa; phylum Chordata; class Lepidosauria; order Squamata; family Scincidae; genus Lerista; species Lerista edwardsae. The sequence continues at coordinate 24,621 of JAJKFI010038498.1, read as the reverse complement.
GGGCCCAATGTGACGACATTGGTCACATTGGCTTAAGGCCAGGCCTGTAAATATTAATTACCCCCTTTATCCCTCTCTCATGGGCCAGGCATGCATTGTACTGTGAATTTCAGCATCCCTCATTCAAAGGGAACATAATTCCAAGTTCAGGGAGCTGTAAGAAAAAAAATAGAAGTGTTAAAAACCAACGTCAGGGAGGTGACAAAAGGAAAGGCAAGCAAAGTGAGCTGAAGCAACGGAGGAAGCAGCACACGAGGGCAATATTTATTATCGATATTGCAGATCGTGATTTTTTTTCCCTTTTCGAATCTGCCCGACCCGTTCAGCAAGCACTATGTGCCAAAGATGCTCATGTGCCGCACATTGAAGACACTCAGTTTGATTTCTTCTGTCACATGCGTGAACATTGACGCAAAGGTGCAAAGACAAAAGCAGATGGGATGGAAGGGAGAGATGCGCCTTCTTGGATCGCCACATGTCGGGAACACGATGAGGCACGATGGTGGGAGGATTGGCGTTCCACTCGCGCTGCCCGTCAACGTTTTCAAGCGCAGGCAGGCAAGAATTTCCATATGTGTGCAAGCACATTCTGAAGCCCCCCCCCCCACACCCAAAACACAAGCAGGGTACAGGAGAGTAGGTGGAGCATGACTATGATAAAGGCCAGAGGTGGGCTGTGGATTAGTAAGCCCTATAGGAGAGGCTTGCCAACATTTCGCACCCAGACTCACATTTTAGGAAGGCGCTTGTGTCGGGACCCACCGGAAGTGATGCCATTAACCTGGAAGTGACATCAAGGCCAGAAGTGACATCATCAAGCAGGAAGTGCCGTCAGTGCGACATCATCCCATGACACTCCCGGCATGAAAACTGGCATTCTGGGGCTGCAGGATTGGCCAACCAGGAAACATCCCTGTCAGAAAGCAAAATGAGGACAATGTACTCAATTATGTAAAAGCACTGAACTACAAACACATTTTTTTAAAAAATAAACTCACACGAAAATTCAGAGCGCAATCCTAACCTGGTGTTAGGCCGGCACAGTTAAGCTGGCAAAGTGTGGCCTGCACAAGGGGCACCACAAATGCAAAATGATCGGCACGAAGAAATGGAGTAAATATTTCGAAGAAGAGGCAAGGTTACCTGGCTGCACCTCAGAATAAATATTCAGACGATATATTTTTGCACATAACATTTGGGGTAGTTCGCCGTGCTTGAGTTGCACAGCGCATTTTCCAAAGTGTGAACATTTTCAGACTTGGGGGTGGGGGTCAATCACAGCTCATTCATTCTGGGTGGTGTATTTTTCTCACACCCACAATCCTCCCCTCAAGGCTTAACTGTATTTTAATTATTATTATTGGGTTTTTTTAAAAAAAATCTGGCATGATTTCTGAGCCCCACACACAGCGATGCGCTCAGGTGTGAAACAAGAGTCAGGCCATATTATACAAATGTACAGGAGGGAGAAATATCAAGGACAGACGTGAAGCAAGACCCATCCCTTGGCTTTGAAAGCATTCACAGCTTGCCCGGGTCTCTTGTTTTCATTTTGGGTTGTTGTTCTTTGTGCGCGCATGTGTGTGTGCGCGAGCGCATGTGTGCGTGTGTGCATGATTGTGCACGTGTGTGTTGGGCAAAAGTTTGTCAGCCATAATTTTTATGGAGATGACAATTGAACGGGCCATCTGGTGAGAATTAATTTATGCCTTTCTACATTTGAAAGAACCTGGCTATTTTTACTTGCTGCAGCCTCTCGGAGGGAGCGCAACGTAATGAGGCATGAGTTGGAAGTGGGCCACACCTCAGCTGGAAAATGTCAAATTCTATCATGCCGGCTTCCAAAACATAAATCATAGCTGGGGCTTGGAAACAACTGCCCCCCCCCCCAGCAAGGCTCAATTGGTCCCAACCTTCTGATGCTGTGCAAAGGCCGGGTGCTTCCATTCCACCTTTTTCGGGTGTGTGTGTGTGTGAGATCATTGACTACAACAGTGCTTGTAGTCAAAGCACTGTGTCAGTGTCTTCTCCCTTCTTTCCATCCATTGATCTATTATATCTTTTTATTTTTTCAAAATGATTTTATTTTCTACTATACAGTAATGGGAAAAGGAAAATATTAATACGAAAGGGGAGGGGATAGTAACACAGGTATACACATAAGGTCATGGAGAGATTACATGCATATATTGAAATCTACCTACAATACATTTCTTCAACAATTATTAATAATATAATACTGTTAAGCCTCATATATTGTTAAACAAATGTATCCATCAAAATTAATTTATTAATCTATATTAGTAGTCTTAATAATCCATTGTCTGTCAGTGTAATTCAATCTTTAAGATTATTTGGAGCCAAAAAGTTTCAGCAAAAAAATATTATTATTGACGTCAATTCTTATCTTACGCTATTCCTGATTCTCATTGGGGCCCCCTTTTTTTTTCTCCCTTGTTTTGACTAAATGTTATCATAGTACATTCTTTCTCACTGAGCAAGCAAAGCATAGCAAATATTACCACTAGAGAAAAGAAAAAAAACAAGACAAGAAGGAAAGGATTGCATTTGCTATTATAATAAGTGATATAAAATGCAGCAGAGGAGAAAACTACTATCTATCTTTTACTTTCAAACCTAATACATACTATTAGTGTAACACCCCTGTTCTAAACTTCAACATTCCAAAGAAAAAAAGAGAAGAAAAAAAAAGATAGGTAAAAAGCAGAATCTTCTCCTTGGGTTATCAATCACTAGTCAATCACTAGTATCAATCACTTGGTTATAATATCTTATCATTTAAGTTGAAGGGTAGTCTTTAAATATCGCTTTGTTATAAATCTTAACTTTATATCTAGAATAAAGACACCCCTCCCTTCATTAAATCGATCCAAATATCACATTTATATAATCTTAAATTCATACATTCCATCAGCCTATGCCTTATAAGTATGTCTGGGCATTCAAATTAGTCCAAGGTCGTAGGGGGTCCTAACATATCGCTTAGTTATAAATCTTAACTTTATCTGTAATTAGAACACCCCCCCTCACAAATAATCTAAATAGCCCCTTTAAACATTCTTCGATTCAAACATTCAAACTACATAATTAATCTTGTCCCAGTTGAAGTTCTATTATATCCAAGGCCAATGTAGTCTATGCCAAGACATTGGCCCTGCACTTAAGGGGGCCTGCCCTAGTGGGCCCCACCCCTGTTTCTTCTTGCTCACTGCTTCTGCCCCTGTGGTGCATTTTCCCCCCAGCTGCCACTTCCCTTTTAAATGTCCCCTTTAAGGCAGATAAAGGGGAATTGGAGCTGTTGAGGTAATTGACTGCTTATGCACTTGGAATTCATTTTTTTTACTCATCTGCCATTTCCCCTTTAAGGCTCTTACTCAGCTGCACCTGACATTGGAACTGCAAGATCAGGCTGGTTTTCTTTCTCCTTTTCCCCTGCAAAGGAAGGAAGCTTAAGCTTGGAATAGATCTTCTCTGCAGATGCTGCGAGTGAGTGTCTCCTTATTAAAAGGGGATACAAAAGCAACAAATTCCCTGTGGAGGTAGGAAGTGTCTATAAAACTTTCCATGCAGCCTAAGCCTCTGCATGTTTACCTGTACTCTGTAAATCCCACTGTGTTCAAAAAGACTTGCTTCCAAGGAAGCTGACATAGGATGAATGGACTCAACTACAGCAATTGTTCAGGCTAGCTTGGATAACTTTTGCTTTGATTTTATAGGAGCAGGGTCTCTAAATGCCCTCTGTCTTCTTAGGTGATCTGATTCATAACTTCTTCACCTTTAAAAGTAACTTAAAGTAGTTCCTTGCACCACTTGGAAAAGCTAATTGAATCCTTATTTTGAAGCACTTACTCTAGAGCAGACCCAGCAAACCTTACTCTAATGGGAAACTTCAGAAACAAGAGGTGTAGTGCTTAAGTGCCTTCCAAATTGCAGTTAAGTGTAGCTTTTTCAAGAAAGATAGTTTTTGGTTTGAATTCAGGAAGAGATTGAGAGAGAGAGAAAAAAAAACTTAATTTTGCAAAAAAAAAAGCAAAAAAGAAATGCTTTAGCCAGTAGATGAGTAGCTGGATCCTAATCATGTCTACTCAGAGCTCAAGTATTCAGATATAAAGTCTTTCCATCCACAATTGAGTGGCAATTGTTGTTGGAATCCTATAAATTACCTTACAACTTGTTTTCAAAACTATCCTTGTCATGAGGACTTTGTAAGATGAAAGCAGTGGGAATTTAGCTTTAAAATATAGGTGATCATCTAAATTCTTTTAGGTGACATACATTTGTTTTTAATGGGGCTGCTAATTGAATTACAGGGGTTAGGATTACAAGTGTTAACACGGTGTTCCCTCTATGGTGTGGGAACACACAATATAACTCTCCTGAATAGTTGACTTGAGACTAAATTGCAGTCATTTTTTTTGGACTCGGTGGAAGGGATCCTAAATGTGTACCCCCTGGACTTATGGCTGGCTAGAAAACATCAGTCAGCGTTGCATGGGCATGAATGTTCCTAGGAAGGGGCTGGATTTGTGTGTTGCATACAGTGGAGTTGTGGCGGTCCCTGGGAGGGTGGCATGACAGTGGCTGTTTTCTTTGCATGGGAGGCAGCAACATGCCTGGCTACACAATATATCTGAGTCCCTTGGAGGCAGTGATGTCATGCAGGGGGGTACGCGAGTACCTGTTCCTAGGATTATGGTTGGCCCTGCCCATTTACCCGCCTACTCGTCGACTCCGCCCCCTGCAACGTTTGAATTTCCTGCACATTTGAGTTGCCTGCATGTTCTCAGAGCCAGACAGGCAGCGAGCGGAGCCTTGCCTTGCCACTGAAAAATGAGCTGCTCTGGGGTTTTGGAACGGTTGGGTCACTTTAACATGATGCCAGGCCTCCTTAACATGCTCTGGGGGTGCTGTGGAATACCTTTGCAACTGTTGGGTCAGTTTAAAATCGTCTGAGGCCTCAAAAAGGGCTTTTTTCATGTCACTTCCTGCCACAACACCACTTCCGGCTTATGATGTCACTTCCGGTGGACGGGTCCCGACACGTGCCAATCAAAAGTGAGTACCTGTTCTTAAGTCATTTAGATGACACCACTGCTTGGAGGTATGTTGTGTGCCAGGGGCTGAGGCCTGGTTTCTACATGCAGCAAAAGATGGTGGAAGAATCCTGAGGTCGCAGGATGGCTTCAAGTTGCAGATGCTCGACCCTCTCTGAGTTTTCCTTTGTGTGCAAAAGAATTTATTGTAAGTAGAAAACTAGCACATTGGGAAGAGAGGGCCTGACCTAAGGCCTTGCTGTATTCGGTTTCTGCTAGTAGTTAAGATTATGGGATACAAACTGGGACAGAGTGCCTGTACCTTTAACCACTATATAGAAGAGGGAATTTTGAATCAGTGCAGTTTTGAATCTCTTCCATGATGAGCTGCACCTGCCCAGATTCCCTCTTCTATACAACGGTTAAAGGTATAGGCACTCTGCCCCAGTTTGTATCTGGTAAACCTACTTGTTTTTTTAAAAAAATGATTAAGATAAACTCAAAGGAGCGTTCAAATATAGCATCCTTACCTGAAGTAATACTCTGCTTTACCTTTTCAGGATTTACCTTTTCACTTCATTCTTCTGCATATGTTGAGTATGCCGGACTGATTTGGGGGGTGGAATGAGAGGAGCTAGTATTCAATGGGGCCAGGCGTGTCTGATCTGTGATGTGTTTGAGCTTGTGCTTGGCTTACAGTAGTTAGCAGGCTTTGTACCCTCTCAGTTACCCTCGTGACTGGGTCTTTTTGGAGTACAGTATTAAGTAAGCATTTGAAAAATGTAAAGTGGTAAAATCGAGGGATTGGTGGCATGTGTAGGAGTCCAGTGCACTAGATTAAACAGTGTGTTTCAACCGTGGCTGTTGTGCCAGTTCCTTGATAAGATGTGCAGATACTGTATGTCTTTTCAAGTACCAGGTGCTAGTGAGAAGTCTTTAGGAGACAGGATGTCAGCAATGGAATGAATACAGGGAGTGTGTTCTCTTAGCAGTTCTTAGCAGTAAAGTTTTGGCTGTCTGATTGGCCACCTCACCAGTGGTGGGATTCAAATAAATTAACAACCGGTTCTATGACGTCATAGCCGGAGCCAAAAAAAACCCGAAGCCAGCCGAGGTACGCGAGTGGGCGGGGCCCGGCCATTTAACAACCGGTTCTATAGAACCTGGGCGAACCCCCTGAATCCCACCACTGCACCTCACCCTGCTTAAGGTAGGGTGTGCGTCCACTCAGAAGTCCCTTTAAAGTAAATGGGGCTTGCTCCTATGTAAGTGTGGATAGGATAGTAGCGTTAATAGTTCTGAAACAGCTTTTGCCCTCCCTGCTCTTCCTTTCAATCTTCTGTATGTAACTGTGCCATTGCCTTAGAAAAACCATAATGTGCATTTTAAAAATGTGTTTGGTGTGACTTTGTTGCCAATTGTACTCAACCTGGCTAGGGTTACCAGGTACAAACTGGGACAGAGTGCCTATGCCTTTAACCAACTTGTCGGGTCACAATCTATGTCAGGTGGGTGACGAAAGCTGGGAACAGCCATCTTGGAAGCTGCAGACCTTACTCTTGCTATATTCCTTTTGTGAGTGCTTGAAATTTTCAAGTGAGGTTTTTAAAATTTTGTTTTTAGTCCAGTGCTTCTTGTAATATTTTGTCTTTCTGTCAAAGATGTTTCCTGGTTCTGCATTGGCTTCAGGCCAAAAATGCCAGTTTGCATTCCAGGAGTGTCATTTGATTATGTCACACTGACAGCACTTTCCGCTTGATGATGGCACTTCTGGCTATGACATCACTTCCAGGTTAAGGACATTCCTTCCGGTGGGTCCCAGCACGTGTGCCATTCTAAAAAGTGGGTCCTGGTTTAAAAAGTTTGAGAACCACTGTGCTGGTGAATTTCATGTATTACTGACATCTTCCAAGTGGGACTTAATTCCTGGCAAGTGGGCTCAGGATCACAACTTTAGCTATATTTAAGATAACCAGCAAGCTGTCTTGCAGACAAAGATACCCTGTTCCTCTACAAGCATGTAATATCGAATGCGGCCGAGCCGGCACTGAATCTAAGTTGATCGCACAGTCAAGGAGAATTACTCTGAGATCTGAGCACACCGGGGGGATCGTTGTACATTGAATTTCTCCGTGTAATATGGTATAAATCTTCACGAGAGGCTCAATTTTTATTGGATGCGCAAAAGGTGCCTTTTTTCTTATTAAATGCAAGAGATGGTCCCAAGGGATGCCTAGCCTTCTAAAACATCTCCATCAATTTTTCCCTCCTTGCCTATGAGCTCGGGGAACTCTGATGGCTACAGTCTGTTAAATCATTCCCTCTTGTTTTTCAAATTACTGGGCTCCTGGTCTGAAATTCACATCTCTCTTTCTCTCTCTCTCTCTCTCGCAGCATTCTCATCCATTCTGTTCAGCACGCAAGGTTCCAACATGGTTCCAAGAGAAAGGCAACTCGCCAACAGGCATGGCAGTGTTTATAGCCTTGCTCATTCCGGTCCTCGCATGGCAGCTATGGTTAGGTGGTCGTTATGATGGCAGAACATCAGCCCAGTGTCCAGCCAGCGTTGCGTTGGTTCCAGGGCTGGCTTGACCAGGAAGCACACTGAAATGGTCAAGTGGGGCGCCACCTCCAAAATAGTCAGATTTGTGTTTGGACCACTCTCGGAGTCAGGGAAGATGGTGCACATCTGTGTGCTGGCCTCCCTGACTTCAATAGTGGTCCAAATATTCTTTACGGTGTCCCTTGTGCTGGCCAGACTTTGCTATGTTTACCTCATATTTACCTCAAAATTTTACCTCAGAAATTTACCTCAGAATGCCAGATACAAGGGAGTGGCGTTTGGTCCACTGTCGAAGTCAGGGAGGATACCTCATGTCTGTTCTGGCGTCCCTGACTCCAAAAGTGGTCTAAACATACTTTATGGTGTCCCTTGTGGCAGCCAAACTTTGCTGGCCTAACTGGGCCAGCCTAACTCCAGGTTAGGATTGTACTCTAATGGCCCTAGAGTCATTTTCCATTTCCAGGGGTTTGCTTCGTCCCTGCTATTGGTTCTGCTGTGCAGTGGCTGGAGCAAATTGTTCCACTGCATGTGGAGGGGCAAGTTGTGGTTCCTAGGGATGCTGGCATGCTTCTGTATGGTTTGAACCCTACAAAGGGGTTCTCCTCATCATAGACTGAAACGTTCCAGTCTATGGAATGGAGCATGAGCATGCTCCAGTGCCACAGATCCGACACCGGCCAGAAACCACGAAGACAAGGTGTTCAGAAAAGGAGATAGATTTGTGTGTGCTCATTATACACTTCTCAGTTTTGTTATTCGAACTGTGTCTGGCTGATAAAAAATAGGGGGTTTCAGGCCAGTAGGAAGTTCGGGATGCCTCTCGAGTTGTTTACCCACAGTGGCAGGTGTGGGATAATTTATAGGCGAGGCAAAAGTGGTTATAGATTTTACCTGTCACTTTCCTCCAGGCTGCAGCCTTAAGTTACAAAATTAAGGAGGGGAGTCCAGCAACCCGTAGACCGTAGATCACGAAAGTTTTCCAAGTAATCACAAACTTCACTTTTGTTTTGTGCACGATAACGGGAAGAGGAGCGCCAGTCTAGTCTTCAAGACTGGCGCAAATGGACTCAAACAGAAAGGAATAAGCTAGTGGCCCAGTCTTTGTTGTTTTGGGCTCTTGCTCATCTAAAGTTTGCCTGGTTGGACACATCCTTGAAGTTGAGATTTTAAGGCAGGCCTTGGCAGTGTCTTGGAAAGGCCCGGTGAGGTGAGGAAACTGATTATGGGTCTGATGGACAGGTTGGGATTACATAAGAAGAGCCCCGCTGGATCAGGCCAAAGGCCCACCTAGTCCAGCTTCCTATATCTCACAGTGGCCCACCAGATGCCTCAGGGAGCACACGAGACAACAAGATGCCTGCATCCTGCTGCCACTCCCTTGTATTTGGCATTCTGAGGGAAACTTCTGAGGTAAATATGAGGTATACAAAACAGAATTTGCTATCCATAAGAAGAGCCCCGATGGATCTGGCCAAAGGCCCACCTAGTCCAGCTTCCTGTATCTCGCAGTGGCCCACTGGATGCCTCAGGGAGCACACAAAACAAGATATTTGCATCCTGTTGCCACTCCCCTGCATTGTAGCTTGCCATCCTTCGCTCAATGGTAGGATTGTGATTGGGCTGAGCTAGAACTTTGGAGAGTGAGAAGAGCAGTAAACTGTGTGTGTGTGTGTGCGCGCACACACACACACACACACAAATATGCCTGTGTGCATGTCCTTTCCCCTCCCCCCAATAATATGCTCCAAACTCAAGGGCAGCTCCATTTTAATACAATGAATAAACAGAAATGGTAAACTTCCCCCCACCCACCCACCCACCCAACGCACACCTCCTTAAACCATGCGGCAATGACAGATACAATAAATACTCTTCCGTTTTGCAGTATTATTTACAAGCTATCATCCTGGCCCATGGAGGGCTAAAAAATACATAAATGGGGGAAATAAAGGTAGTAAGGCTGGAGCCATTCCCATCACTAGCGCCTCTGTGGTCCTGCAGGAGTCCAACAAACTAAGCCATGGGGAAACATACAGAAGCGCTAGCCCCAGGTTTTGGGAAGCAATAGGGCAGATCCCAGCTTCCCCCCCCTCTTTGCAGCTTAATGGCAATGGGTGGTAGTAACAGGTAGTAGTTTGCTCGTGTCAGGACCCACCGGAAGCTATGTCATTAACCTAGAAGTGATGTCATAGCCGGAAGTGCCATCATCAAGCAGATAGTGCTGTCAGTGTGACGTAATCAAATGACACTCCTGGAGTGCAAACTGGCATGCTTGGGCTGAAGCAATTGCACACCCAGGAAACATCTTTGACAGAAAGCAAGACGGGGGCAAAATATTATGTAAAAGTACTGAACTAAAAGCAATTTTTTTTAAAAAAAACCCTCACTTGAAAATTCAAACTGTGAACACTCACAAAAGGAATATAACAAGAGTAAAGTCTGCAGTTTCCAAGATGGCTGCTCCCAGCTTTCCGTGACCCACCTGACATCAGGTCGCAACCCACCAAGTGGGTCCCGAGTCCAACCCACACTTTGAATAACACTGCTATCATGATATTTGTAACACAACAACATAAAATAAAAAAATAGTCCTCGGGCAGGACTTGATAGGTGGATACGTACAGAATCCAGTCGAAAACAACATGATTGTGCGAAAATACAATAACAATAACAATAACATTATTATTATTATTATTTTGATTTTGATTTTGATTTTGCTGGGTTTTTTTTGTCATGACTTCTACAAGTCACCCTAATCAGAGTAGTATACTGTCTTCCAGGTTCATCAATGCTTGGGAAGGATTTATAAGGGTGCAAAGGCAAACAGGGTACTTTCTGGAGAACGACTGTCCACCCTCCGAAATGCGATGTTATTGAAAGTAAAATGCATGATAAAATACAGCAAATGAGACAACCCTTGTGTGGCTTCCTCGGCTTAGTATGCGACACATTTCCACATGTCTTCCTTGGGCACGCGGTTTATGATGTTATTGAAATTGTCATAAACATTTCTGGCCCTTATTCAAGAAAACATAATGGAAATGCGTGTGATGGCAAGAGCCTCTCTGTGCTGGGGAAGCTGATCCTGTCAGCGCGCCGCGTTCTAATTCACGGTCGGCCACAGTGACTTAAGATGAGCTGAGAACCGACTGCTGCCAGTGTGGCAGTAGCACTGTTGACATGCCCTGTGTGTTGCTCTTCGGAGCAGATGAGTAGCATAGCTATAGGGGGCATCGTGGTAAGTACTGCAAGCACCAACATGCGCTGTGTAAACCAGGGGCGTAGCTATTAAAAAGTGTAGCACAGTGCTCGAATTATGGTGTTGGAGAAGACTCTTGAGAGTCCCCTGGACTGCAAGGAGATCCAATCGGTCAATCCTCCAGGAAGTCAAGCCTGATTGCTCCCTGGAAGGACAAATCCTGAAGCTGAAGCTCAAGTACTTTGGCCACCTCCTGAGAAGAGAGGACTCTTCAGAAAAGACCCTCATGCTGAGAAAGATGGAAGGCAAAAGGAGGAGGGGGCGGCAGAGGATGAGATGGTTAGACAGTGTCACCAAAGCGATGAACATGAAATTGGGCGAACTCCGGAAGGTAGTGGAGGACAGGGAGGCCTGGTGTGCTGTGGTCCAGGGGGTCGCGAAGACTCGGACACGACTTAGCAACTGAACAACAACAGCACAGTGCAGCAGTCAAAATGTAGCCCCAGAAGTGACATCACCATATCACTGCTCAGAATGGCTCCGGTGGCCCTTGCAGTCCTTATCATGCTGCCCCCTGTAGGTATTCCACTGAATTAAAGGAAGCCTTCTTTCCGAGTCTGAGACGGGTTCAATACTTGGTGCCTTGTGCAGATGTACACTGAGAAAGAGAAAGAGAGAGAGAGGCCTTTTCATTTTTTTTAAATAGAAATTAAAATCGGCAACTTTGATCATCCGGGATGATCAAACATCCCGGTCTCTTTTGGAGCATTTTGCATTTTAATATGGTTGAAGTTAGGGCAGGAAGCAATTTCCTCCTCCTCCTCCACCCCCTCCCCCTCGAGCTTTGTGGCTCTTTTCATATGTAATTATTCTCCGAGCACATTAGATAATGCTGCTGTTCCCACAGCTGTATACACATCTATAAATCATTAATGAGGCAGTTAACTGAAACACAACCATAAAGGAATTTGCATTACCCAGCAGAGCCCGGCCTTAATTGACTTCCAGTTATTTACAATTAATTTTTTTCCCCATTTGGAGTAATAATCCGTAACTCTGATTTTCTTATTTTTTTTAATATATATACTTTTTTTATTTCGGATTATGATGGGCGTTCCTCAAAAGTTCTTTTCTTGGCTTGATTTTGCGTGCGCTTTGGTCCCAGCTAGGGTTTGTTGATCGCAGTTGTGAGATACTTTGGAATACCCTCCCCTTAGAGTTAAGAACTGCTCCATCTTTGGCGGTATTTCGGCGGGGGCTGAAGACCTTTTTATTTCAGCAGGATTTTAATTGCTGACAGGCTGGCTGGTCTTTGCATTCTTTTATATTTTTGTACTTTTATGATCATGGGATGTCTGTTACTTTTATATTGTATTTTTATATTGTTTTTAATTACTGTTTTTAATTATGATGTATTTTATTGTGTTTTAATTTTTGATTTTGTAATGCCGCCTTGAGTGCCTTCAGGCGGAAAGGCAGGGTAGAAATTTAATTAATAGTAATAATAATAATAATAATATGAAATCGATAGTCATACAAACCCATGGGAATTTTGAACTCCAACACTAAACTATAAGGCCTACTGTTTCTCTCTAGAGAGAAACAAGTGGTTAATGATGTTTCAGGCCCAGGCAAGGCCTGACTGGTAAAAGAGGCGGGCAGTGCGAATTCCTAAATTGATACATGGAAGAAAGTTCTCAGAGAGACACAGCTGTAACCTTGGGTGAAACTTGCATTGAGTCAATAGCCATCCCTAGGCATCCTGGGTAAAAGCACGAGCAAGGGAGGGGGAAAGTAAATTATTCTGCATGAGTGTTAGCAGGTGGCTGGGGATAACCAATGAAGATACAGTAAGAAATTCCGCCTCAGTAGTATAAATTGTTGCACCCATTTTGTACAAGGTGTGGTATGCAGTTTGTTCTGTTTGGCATTGCTTGCCACCCATATTTGCAAATATGACAATAAACCTTTCTTTTGAACCATACCCTTGGGGTCCAGAGTTTTATGATTGACACAGTCAACCATTCAGATTGAGGTATTATATGCATGGAAATGCTCCTGTTTACTTCCTGCTGTTTTGGGAGGCAGAGGAAAGGGGTGCCTGTCCTCCTGGCCCAGCCACCCCACACTGATGCAGGGCCTGCCAATTGTTGGCCCCATACCTGGCTGTCTACCAATTGTGGTTGTTGCTCTTCTCCCCTCTTGCTCCCTCTTGGATTGGAAAAAGGGAGATAAGAAGAAAAAAGGAAGTTGAAGAAACTCTAGCTCAGGTGTATTGGGAGAGTTGAGGCAGATAAAACGAAATACTTTTTTTTACCCAGTGAGTAGTTAATCTTTGGAACTCCTTGCCACAGAGGCGGGGATGGCTTCTGACCTCTTAAAAGTGGTGGGCAGAAGTATCTGCTGGCCATGTTTAAGGCGTCCATGCTAGCTTCAGGTCCCATTCTGAAGATCCCTGCAGCTTCTGGAAGGTCTCTGCAGCATTCAGAGATCTTTTGTCACTTCTGGCTGCACTCTGCTGGCTACTTGAGGGTCTCTGCTGGATTCTTCTGCTGGCAAATAAGGTACCCCTTGCCTCTAACCTCACTAATACCATAGGATCAATGGTTCATTATCTGTGAATTTGCTATTCGGGAGAGTTTCCAGGAACCTCTAAAATGCACTCAAACTGAGTGTTGGGAGAGTTAGAACGGATAAAAATACTGTTTTTTACCCAGTGGGTAACTAATCTGTGGAACTCCTTGCCATAAGAGGCAGGGATGGCTTCTGGCCTGGGCATCTTTAAAAGAGGATTGGACAGATTTCTGGAGGAAAAGTCCATCGTGGGCTGTAGGCCATGATGGATTGTGCAACCTCCTCACATTAGAAGTAGGCCAATTCAGAATACCACATGCAAGGGAATGGCCACAGGATGCAGGCATCTTGTTGTCTCATGTGCTCCTTGATGCATCTGGTGGGCCACTGTGAGATACGGGAAGCTGGGCTAGATGGACCTTTGACCTGATCCAGCAGGGCTCTTCTTACGTTGTAAAGCACAGGAGCCTACGGATTGTGAAGACATTGGTGCTAGCCAAAAGCCGGTATAATTGTTCTGTCTGGGATAGAGGTGAGCCAATCAGCTGTAACCTTGACATGTTTTGCAATTTACTACTGAAGTCATTTTCCCCTTCCTCCCCCCTGCCTCCTTGGGTTGCGTCGGGGGGATGTTCCACTGCATCATGTTCTGATTTGTAATGCAAAGCAACGGCGGTAGATTAGACACGGGTCGTTTGGCCTGTCAGGCGCTAGGATGCTCACAAATTGGTCCTCCCTCTTTGTCAGTCCCTGAACTTGTCCAAGTCCTCCTTACCTACTCCAGGTTAGGCTGGGCAAGAAGGAGGTGAAGTTTGCCAAAGTTTCAAGAGACTGCCCTGGAGGCGGAATCTGGTTGCAAGGAGATTTATCGGTTCATCTCCTCTCTCTCTGTGCCAGATCATCACAGTTTTGCCATAAGTCAAAGCAAATAGAAGATGGTAACAATGCCGTCTTGAAAAGATCGCCATTCGACTTTAAACACCAGCTTCCACAGAAGTGGGCGAGGGTGGGGATTTTTATAAATTGTACACGTTTTTTTAATTAACCTGAAAGCTGTAGTAGATTTTATAAGAACATAAGAAGAGCCCTGCTGGATCAGGCCAAAGGCCCATCTAGTCCAGCTTCCTGTATCTCACAGTGGCCCACCAGGTGCCCCAGAGAGGCATGAGACAACAAGATGCTTGCATCCTGTGGCCACTCCCTTGCACCCGGTACTCTGAAGTAGCCCACCACCTTTGTAAGGAGGTTGCACAATCCATCATTGCCTATAGCCCATGATGGACCTTTCCTCCAGAAATCCGTCCAATCCCCTCTTAAAGGCATCAAGACCAGATGCCATCACCACCTCCTGTGGCAAAGAGTTCCACAGATTAACTACCCGCTGGGTAAAAAAGTACTTCCTTTTATCTGTTTTAACTCTCCCAACCCTCAGTTTTAGCGGATGCCCGCTGGAAGCAGATGCTTCCTTTTCAAGGAAGACCTTGCAAAGGACAGGGTTGGGTTTTGTTGTTCTTGCCTTTAAAGACACCATCGCCCCTGCTAACACCACACAAGGATGTATTTCAAATGGTGGTTATCTTGTATCTAGCAGGAGAGGGGAGCCTCTGTCCTTGTTTGGCCCAGTACAGTGAGCCCTCCATCTGTGGGTTTGGCATTTGCAGACCTGAGCATCTGTGGGCTACCCTGACTCAATGGGAAGCCACTTCCTGTTTGTGTTGGGAACTTCTGGTTGTGTCCGGGCGGTGTTCTGAGGCAAGAGCACATTTGGACCACTAGCAGAGTCAGGGAGGATGGCGCATGTCTGTGTGCTGGTCTCTCTGACTCTGAGAGTGGGCCAAACATACTTTACGGTGTCCCTTGTGCCAGTCAAATGTTGTTGGCCTACCTGTGCTGGCCTAACTCCAGGTTAGGATGATGTCCTAACCTGAGCCGCTTGAGACAAATAGTAGAGTTTTAAAAAAATCCAACAGACTCAAGGTGCAATCCTAACCAACTTTCCAGCCCAGGGAGAAGGGCAATGCAGCTCCAAGGTGAGGAAACACACTTTCCCTTACCTTGAGGAGGCCTCCATGACTGCCCCCCAACTGCAGGATGCAGCACATGCACCATTGACACAGCTGTGTCCGTGCTGGAAAGTTGGTCAGGATTGTGCCCTCAAAGAAGCAGAGGAATAGATTCCTAATTATGGATCTCCTGGTGATCTATTGCAACAGGCCAATATCCTTGAATAAGCCATCCTGCCATGTAGTAGAGTTCTCTGCACGGAAGTGTTACTTACAAGTCTGCTCATTAACTTGAGCTGAGAGATACCAGTTTTGAGCGTTGGTTCGTCAATATTTATCAGGCGCCGGCTAATAAGAATTCAAGAAGAGATTCCTTCTCTGAAGGCTCACGGTCCCCTAAATTTCATGTGACAGTGCTTTGACATTTAAAACTATTCTTGGAAGGGCAAATGAGAAATCGATGGAGTGCTCACCGAGCTAATATCAATGCGGGGCGAAGGACAGCCGTTCGGGCTTTGAGGAGGAAAGGGATGTTAAGATGAGGTTGCTGGGGTGTTGGGGGGAAAAAATGCTTGCGCTTCACAGGGGATTTTGCTCGAGGAAGCAGGTTGGCAGGGAGCCTAACTCCTTTCTCCATCCCAGTTCCCACCCCTCTCCCCATCAGTGAGGCAGTGAGAAAGAAGAAAGATGGGCAGTGGCATAGCTAAGCTGGAGCAAGGGGTACATTACCCTGGGTACCACATCTTGAGGGGGTGCCAACCTGCACTCCTGATGATAGATCTCGAGGCAGTTGGACACCCAGAGGAGTGTCTGGGAGGAGTTTTGAGGCCCAGGAACAGCGGTGTTATGCTGCCGGAACGCTGGGCGGGACATCCGGGTGATCGTTTGCGTAACCAATTACGCCGCTTGCATACGTTACGCAAACGGCGTAATGCTGCAGAACGCAACAAGCGGGCTGTCGATCACCCGGATGTCCCGCCCAGCGTTCTGGCAGCATAACACCACTGCCCGGGAAGGCTGTGCCCGGTCTGTGTGAAAACCGGAAATGGCTTTCTAAGGCTTCCAGGAGGCCACAGGTGGGCATGCACAGCCACCCTGCACCTCAGACCACTTCCTGGACATCCCAGGGGGGTATTCTGGGCATCTGGCCCCCAGGGGTGTTAATATGTTTGTGCCCCAGGTGCCAGATTCCTTAGCTACACTGCTGAAAGTGGTACAAGAAGTGTCCATGCTGGCAGAGCATCAAGGCCAGCCCATCCACAAGGCCAACTGAAGCAGTTGCCGAAGGCAGCAGATGGGTAGCTGAGGGTGTATATGTGCTTGTCTTTCCTCCTTCGTGCCACCACTGCTCCTCTTTTGTATTTGGTTCCCTGGATTGGAAAAGGGGGGGACAGAGAGGAACAGGTAAGGTGGAGGAGAGAGCTGAGCTAGAACACTGGAAGGTGGGAGGAGCGGAGGTTGGCAGGTCATCAGGTGAAATAGGCATAGGTATGTTGAGGTCTTCCATCCATGCTCCCTTCTCACTAGATTGGGGCTGAGCTATTTTAGAGCTTCTTCCTATAATAAGGGCAGCCAGTATATATTTCCAACTGTGAAATTCCATGCCAGAGAGCTGTGTTTTCTTGGACGGTGTATCCACCTCATTCCTACACACAGAGTCCACTGCATGGTCCTTTCTATTCGTCCCTTGTGGGTGCAACTGATAGGCTGTTATGACCCATTTATACTCTGGACCACTGTTATTCGAACTGTGGTTCGGGACCCACTTGGAGGGTCCCGATCTGATGTGAGGTGGGTCGTGGAAAGCTGGGAGCCACCATTTTGGAAACCGCAGACCTTACTCTGGTTCTATTCCTTTTGTGAGTGTTAACAATTTGAATTTTCCAGGGAGGGTTTTTATATTTTGTTTTTAGCTCAGTGCCGTTGCATCATATTTTGTCCTTATCTGGCTTTCTGTCAGGGATGTTCCATGGTTGGACAAGTGCTGCAGTCCAAGAATGCCAATTTGCATTTCAGGAGTGTCATTGTATTATGTTCTAATGAC
The DNA here is from genome assembly GCA_029204185.1 of Lerista edwardsae. Taxonomy (NCBI): domain Eukaryota; kingdom Metazoa; phylum Chordata; class Lepidosauria; order Squamata; family Scincidae; genus Lerista; species Lerista edwardsae. The sequence continues at coordinate 7,184 of JAJKFI010038498.1, read as the reverse complement.
AGCACTTCCTGCTTGGTGATGTCACTTCCTGCCATGACATCACTTCCAGGCTAATGACATCACTTCCGGGGGGGCCCCTGACACGAGTGCAATTTTGAAAAATGGGTCCTGGTCTAAAAAGTTTAAATGCCACTGCTCTAGATCTAGCCATCTTCCTAGGAGGCTGTGCTTCCATGGTGGAGATGAACAGCAAAAGTCCCTTTACCATACTGCTACAAAGCCTAAAGAAGTGTGCATGGAATAGCTGCAGATTTGCCCTCATCTTCCCTGCCACCTTTCCCTTTTCCCTATGGTCTCCCAAGTGTCTGTTTCTAGATCATGCAAGTTCCTCAGGGCAGGGACCTTGATGGTGCTCTAGCACGTTGATGGCGCTCTAGCAATAGATAATTAAGTCACAATAATAAACAAGAGGGGTTTGAAATCTCTCTCTCTCTCTCATCCATGTCCTGGACATCAATTGCAGCCAAAGCAGAGGTAAATGAATGCAAACAAGGGAGGATCTTTTAAGACCCCAAATGGAGTCTAGTAATGCTCCTGAAAATCAGAACCATAGCATAATACTGTAGAGTTTGATGAGGAGTCTCCTTCATGTTGGCAGGATCTACTTTGATTTTTTATTAAGTCCACCAGCCAGAGTCAGGTGCCAAAAATACTGGCTTGCGGGGATAGAGCCAGATGCAGAAGGACGACCCTGCAGCGAGAGGCAATTACCTGCTGCATCCCAGGAGCCATACACTGGGATGACCTGCATAGATGAATTTAAATCTACATCTGCATTGCTACGGATTGGGGATATTAATGCAACTTTCCACCTGCTTTTCTTCCTTCCAGTTCAGTGTTCCTCGGTTCTCCTTCCAGGTTGCAGCTCGATTGAGATGGAGCGGTGGCCGTAGCGACAGGTGAGTTCTGCAGTAGGCACCCTTGCCATCACCATCCAGAATGGCTTGGATGGCGAGTGGGAGGGGCCGCTTACAGCACCTGCAGTACTTATTGCTACCGCCTGCCCCCCCCCCGGTAGCTTGCTAAGTGTAGTTCAAAGAGAAAGAACTTAGCTATAGAAGTCCCAGGTTCAATGCCTGGCTGCATCCCAGATAGGACAGGGAACAACTCCTGCTCGAAACCCTAACCCTGTATATCGACACTAAAGTATGTTTGGACCACACTTGGAATCAGAGAGGCCAGCACACGGACATGTGCCATCCTCCCTGACTCCCAGAGTGGTCCTAATGCACTTTATGGTGGCCCTTGGGCCAGTCAAACGTTTCTGGTCTAACTGTGCCAGCCTAACTCCAGGTTAGGATTGTGCCCTCAATTGCCTCGTTCCTATTCGTTGTTGTGCTTTGATTCCCATTGTTAATATGCGGTCGGTCGTTATGCCCACTTGTACATTGTATAGGGTGTTAGGTTTATAAGAGGATTCCACAACTTCCACTGCTCTTTTGACTAACCCCTGCTAACTGGGCAAGAGGCACTTTTTCAAGTGGTGCTCCTCTTATATTTGGCAGGGGGAGAGCAATTGTCCCTCTTCACCACTGCGCAGTGTCTGTTCTAGTGACCGTTGCTGGTGGTGTTTTGCTTTTTTTAGATTGTGAGCCTTTTTGGGACAGGGAGCCATTTAACTTTATTATTACTATTTGAATTTTGTGTTGAAAAGCGGTATATAAATACGATTGATTGATTATCATCCTGGGGTGGGGTGCAGAGTGCTGTTATATTCAAAAAAAGCAATTTCCAAAGTCAAACAAAGTGTTTTCTTTTAATACTGTAGTCTTTCGCAAGAACATTTTAACAAAGAATGTGTACTTTTTAACTTAATATGGTACAACAGAGAAACTATCTTTTAAAGTTTCCATAATCTAACATTCTACCCCAGAGTCAGCCTTTTCCCACCCACCCCGTTTTAAAAGACCAAAAAGCGAAGCGGAACGGAGAATAAAAAAAAAAAGCATCAATGGATAATCCCTTTATTACATCGGCTATTGGGGATTTAGTTCACACTCCCAAATGGGTCATCTAAAGGAAAGGACCTTTTTTTTTACATTATCATCATCAGCATCATGTTAAAAAAATGTACACATTTTTTTTTCTCTCTCTCTCTCTTCAAAACGTAATATATATTGAGTCTCAGCTTCAGTAAACAAAGCTTAAATTTATAAACACAATTGAAACGGCTCCAGGTTGAACAGTTTCAGTGATAAAACTGGACGTACAGCCAGTGAAAGACTTTTGCAGCTTATTAAATTCATTGTGCCATCGCTATACAGTAAAAGCTAAACTCCTTGAAATAAGAAATAAAAAAAAAACCCAGCAACAACAACAAAAAAACCAAAGTTAGTTCTTTTGGGGAATCATTCCTGCATGTGCTTAAAAATACTAAAATTTTGTCTCTCTTTCGTTTTCAGCCTTCTCTCCTCTGTGACCTAAACCGATCGGTTGAGACAGGTTTGGTTCGGTATGAAAAGCTTGGAAAGAAGTCTCCATGTTTCTCAATGACGTTTTGGCAGTTTTCCTCGCACGGGGTCGCAGGGCATTGTCCACATTTCAATGCTACCAATCCTGTTCTTCACACAGCACTGAAGGCATCAAAGGTTAGACAAGACGTCTTCCAGGAGCTCCGTGGTCATCTGATAAGTGATAGTTGCCCACCCCCTCCCTCCCTTTCATATGAACTGTCTTCAGTACATGATGGTAGGTTTGATGTATGTTCTGTTTTCTAAAAGAAAAGAGAAGACAAGAGAGTAATAATTCCGTGGATTACAAGCTTGGAAAAAACTCTGAGCTCAAATTGCATTCCTAACCTGGAGTTAAGTGGGCACAGTTAGGTGGATCAGGCCAAGGGCCCATCCAGTCCAGCTTCCTGTATCTCACAGCGGCCTACCAGCTGCCCCAGGGAGCGCACAAGACTACAAAATGCTTGCATCCTGTTGCCACTCCCTTGCACCCGGTACTCTGAAGTAGCCTACCAGTAATGTAAGGAGGTTGCACAACAAAATCATGGCCTACAGCCCACGATGGATTTTTCCTTCAGAAATCTGTCCAATCCCCTTTTAAAGGCATCTAGGCCAGATGCCATCACCACCTCCTGTGGCAAAGAGTTCCACAGTCCGCTGGGTAAAAAAGTATTTCCTTTTATCTGTTTTAACTCTCCCAACACTCAATTTTAGTGGATGTCCACTGGTTCTGGTGTTGTGAGAGAGGGAAAAGAACATCCCTCTGTCGACTCTATCCCTCCCATGCATAAGTTTGTATGTCTCAATCACACAGACATGCACAATCGTCCCTGACTCCAAGAGTAGTCCAAACGTGCTTTATGGAGGCCCTTGTGCTGGCCAGACTTTGCTGGCCTAACTATCCAGGTTAGGGTTTTGCCCAGTCTAAGGCAATATTCAAGAGCAACCAGTTCTGCCTATTTCTGGTGGGTGGGGTGAAGAACAACAACAAGATGGCCCAATCAGGACCCTGACTCATTTCTGAATATTTTTAGGACACTAATGTGGACCACAGACATGAGGGACCACATTACGGAAACCAGAATCGTGGGCGCAACTAACAGTGAGTAAAACAGTCAAAGCATCACATAAACTATAGTTTTGTTTTTTACTGCTAATCTGTCTGCAAGAAAGTGTATTTTCAGATGCAGGAAAGCATTAAAAATCATCATGGGAAATAATATCTCCTAATAGGGTTGGCGAGTTATTTTGGTCACTTCTGCGCTTATTCCAGCATCCACTTTTACACACTGAAACAAAAAGATGCTCTTTACAACACAGGGCGAGCAAAACGGAATGCAGATTCCTCTTAGTTGTGGAGCCGTGAGCAGCAACAAGGCGACAGGAAAATGATTCTCCCAACCAGTCAGGGTCTAACGCTGACCTCCCCTTCCTCTTTTGCATATGCCAATACCCATCTTCAAAAGGAAAAAGCCCTGTATTGACCAAACACAGATCCTTGGCGCAATCGCGGTTTTTTTTGCTACATTTCAATTTTGAAATGCATTTCGGCTATAATATGAGTGATTTATCATTTAACGGGAGCTGTCAAAGTCAACTCCAAGATAAAACAAAAACATCTGGAACCATAAACAGCCGAGCGCGGGAGCCGAATGCTAATCCGCATCGATACATGTTCGCTTCATTACGAACAGGAAACGGCTAATTAATGATTGACTGTTTTCGTGTTGTCACGAGGATGCCTGCTCTCCAAACAGAGATGAGCTCAGACGGAGCTCGGACGTAAACAGCATGGAAGCAGGGAAACGTGGCTACAAGAATCTTTAGGAGCTTGGGAATCTCAGAAAGGGTGTCAGGACTGGATTGCATCTTCATAATGGATGACTATTGTGCCTTTAGCTTTCTAAGTAAGAGAACAAGGAAGAGAGTATCTCCTTCCCACCATTTCAGACATGGGAATAGGCAAGAGTGACTAGGCAGGAGGCAGGTCATAGCTTAGTGGGCAACAATCGAGCAGGTCACAAAAGGCACAAAACTCAGGAAAAAAACATCAGGGCCAGCTTGTCCAATTGACTGATAAGACAAGCTTGTGCATGTCTACTCAGAGGTAAGTCCCACTCTGTTCTGTGAGCTTAACTCCCAGGAAAGTGAGTATAGGATTGCAGCCCCGGATGGAGGCTTCAGGAGATGGACTGAAAGAGGGTGTCCATCTCCTTAAGCCCTTAGCCATTGTGACTAACTGGCACTGGTAAGCCAGTCCACAATGAATTTGTCCAGATCCTTTTGAAAACCATCTAAGCTAGTGGCCGGCGCCACATCCTGTGGCAGTGAGTTCCAGAGTCTAATTTTAAAGAATAAATGTTGTCCCTCCTAAGCACCTTGCTAATAAATTTCATGGGATGCCTCCTTGTTCCAGTGCTGTGAGAAAGAGAGAGAAACACTCTCTAGCTCCATAACATGCATAATTTTGTAAACCTCGGCACAATCCTAACCTGGAGATAGGCTGGCACAGTTAGGCCAGCAAAGTTTGGCTGGCACAAGTGACACCAGAAAGTACATTTGCACCACTCTCAGAGTCAGAGAGGCCAGCACAGAGACGTGTGCCATCCTCCCTGACTCAGAGAGTGCTCCAAACACACTTTATAGAGTTCCTTGTGCCAGCCAAAAATTGCTGGCCTACCTCCAGGTTAGGATTGCGCCCTCAATCATGTTCCCTATTAGTCACCAATATCTCCCCCACCCTATCCTAGGAGGAGATATAATTTCCCATTATGATCTTTGATGCTTTCGGGCATCTGAAAATACTAAGATGCCCCAAGCATTTTTGTGTAGTTTCCTAAATATGGGCCAGCAGCCTGCAAGATTGGCTACCTAGATTGCGCTCTTCTGCACTTTTCCCAACTCTACAATATTTTGTTTTGAAGATACAGTGTACAGAACTGGACACAAAAGAAAAGAAACAAGAGTCAAAAAAACCCCATCCTGCACGGAACATTCACTACCTTTCGACGCTCCCGTTTTACGGCGTGTTTTACTACATTACACAGTCAAGATTTTAAATAAATCTTTGGGCCATAAACGTAGCCTTTTATTAGGATTATCCCATCATCAAATATTCATTTATGTGGGCTTCATTCTATTAAAAAATGAAATTAGAGAAAGGTGAGCCAAACTGGGGATTTGCTATACTTTAAAGCATAATTTAATTCTCTAGAGATAATATTGACAATATAAAAAGGGTATAAATGATATTCTCCAACACTAAAATATGCTTATGAGCCCGTGGTGCATGATAGTCTCTTTTACAACCCACCGTGAAATGCATGACTGCCTTAATAAGCAAGACATTTAGAAAGGGTTTTTTTTTCATACCCGCTGCATTGTGTAACATGAATAAAGATCTCACCAATGCGCCTGTGTGCCAAATCCTATGTTAATGATGGCAATCTCTCGCCTGGACGATATTTTTCTTTCCTAACAGGGTAGTTATTGCATGGCATAGATGTCTCCTTCTGTTCTATATTTGGAATCACGGAGAGAAAAGGGCCACCAATAATTCTGCAGGTGGGAATGGAAGAATTCAACATATGCCCATGCTCACTTTTGCAGAAAAGGGGACCCTTCTGATGGTGCGCTAGGAAACAGGGACGGAGTTTGTCTCTTTGACAGCTACTGCCAGCAAAACTGATGGTCTCCTTCCTGCTGCTATTTTGACCCCATTCGCTGCCTGGCACAATGTGACCGAGAGGGCAGGAAAGATCTGGTCCTTCACTCTGAATTGGCTTCCTAATGATGCCAACCAGGCAATCAGCTTTGGCTGTGTGATGCTGGCACTAAGCCAACGCAGAGTGAGGGCAAACACCCTTTTCCCAGCTCTCTGCTGCTGTCAAGAGGGGGGTGGGAATGGCACAGTGCGCAGCTGCCACCATTGCCAGGACCACCAGCAAGGTGGTGAGGACAATTGAGCATGGGAAGACGTTGGTGAAACTTTTAGGCTGCAAGCCTAACCTGGAGTTAGTATGGTTGGACCATAACCATAAACCATAACCAGCGTAAAGTATGGTTGGACCACTCTTGGAGTCAGAGAGGCCAGCGCACAGACATGTGCCATCCTTCCTCACTCTAAGAGTGGTCCTAGTGCGCTTTATGGTGGCCCTTGTGCCAGCCAAGCTTTGCTGGCCTAACTGTGCCATACTAATTCCAGGTTAGGATTGCACCCTTATTCTCCCTCAAAAGCTTCCTTTGCAAGCTGAAAAATGTTTCATCTTAAACTGTTAAACTATTCAAGTATCAGAGGGGGAGCAGCTTGGTGGTGGAGTACCTACTCAACTCTTGGGTAGGGCAGGAAAGAAACTCTAGATAGCCACTGCTAGCTAGAGGAGACAATACCAAGCTAGACAGATCAATGCTCTGATTCATGACAAGGTAGTTACCTACCTAGGGCCTTAGGGCTGCAATCTTATCAACACCTTCCCAGGAGTAAGCTTCATTGAACACAATGAGACTTACTTCTGATTAAGCATGCACAGGATTGCACTGTTAAGTCCAGTTGAAAGTGTAGAGGCTAAGCAGTCTTGCTTTCTTAAATGATAAGGTTTTCATATTTCCTGTATTGGCTTGCCTGAGTTATTAAATCAGATCATCTCTCTCTCTCTCTCCCTCTGCTTATTTCTTTCAAGTGGAGAAGGGGGGGGGAAGAAACCTGAAGATGAAATGCATAGATATCCTTTCCTT
>JAJKFI010038497.1:0-33992 GCA_029204185.1 Lerista edwardsae | reverse complement strand
AATAATAATAATAATAATAATAATAATAATAATAATAATAATAATAATAAAAATTATGTAAGTATGTTCAGAGCATACTTTTTCATCTTTACACATTTGTACACATTGTTGGTGGGTTACCATATTTTAAAAATATGTAAAAATTGGAAGCTAGAATTTATACATACATACATACATACATACATTCCATTCATTCATTCATTCATTCATTCATTTTAAAATTCGGACACCCACTCTAAGAACCTAAGATGAAATATATTTTACTTAAATAAGCATCAAAGCAAAACATCAAAGCATGGGAAGAAAACACCCTAATAAAGATACTTTGCATTGATTTTTGTGTTGGGTACTTAGTCTTAGGAGACTGTATGGTTGTGGCTATGGGAGGCATTGTAGTGACCTCCTAAACAACAAAATGCACAACCACACCAAACTACCTATCTAGGTTGTCCAGCGATGTAACACTTTTGCCTTTGGACTGTTCCATCAATGCTTTTTTCCATGCTCCTTGGGACGAGGGTTTTATTTCCAGCCATAAAAGGCATTTGCTTTCCTTCAGAAGGCAAACGGCCCGCTTTAGAAGCTGAGCATTTGTTCTGCAAAGGTATGCCAAAAAAGCACTGAAGAAAAAAAAAAGAGAGAAAACCAGCTTTCGGAAAACAACAACAGGCATTTCTGTTTTGATTTGTTTGGGCTTCACGCTGCCTGTGCAATGAGCAATTTGAGCAGGTTCCGCACAGCCATCTGACTCTTTAATAATACTTTAGAAAACATTTAAATTGTTGTTTTAGATGCTGGATCTAAACACACACAAGATTGTCTGTGTGTCTCTCCCCCACCTCCCCTCTTCTCCTTCTCTTCCTCTCTTATCATATCCCTGGTTTCCCAGCAGGTTCAAACGCAGATGGCGTCCGTATTGCGACAGAAGCAGAAATACTACATTAATGTTTAAAGGGATTAAAAATCCTCTTGGCAGCAGTGGCATATGTTACCAGTTAATTGTAGCACTGGAAGCTTCCCTGCTGTTTTAAAACATGGACTCATTTTACATGTTTTTCTGCGGAGCAGTATGAAATGTCAAATGTGTTGGTATAAGTCTGGAATCCAGTCTGTCGAAAAAAATGAAAGTCAGAAAGACAATGTTGTTTTTGCTACTTAGCAGCTTTTGTATCCAAATAATGCTCCGCGACGGTGCCAACTTTTTGGTGGCGTGGTGATCAGACGGCGCAGATTGCATTTGCGTTCAACCGCTCGGAATTGGGAAGAGCCTTTGAGCTTTTGGACGGCTTTTATTTTAATTTTTTTTGGTCGTTTTGTCGTTGCTCAGTTTGGCAATTAAAAGGCAACCTGGGGAGGCCAGGTTTCTCCGCTTGGTCAGTAAGTGGGGGAGTGTTGTGTCACTGTGGTTTGACCACTGTCAACCCAGTTCTGGCGCAAGCTTCCCGGAACCTGAAGCAATGTTCCTTGCTGACCAGCCTTCTCTTCCTATTTCATGCATTTAAAAATGAGGAAAAAGAGTAGAAGAGGAAGTGTGGAGCAGAAGAGAATGGTGGGCTAGAGTGTCGGAGACGCTCAGTGGAGTCTATGGCTGTTCTGACAATGGTATAAGAACCACCCCACCTCACCTCACAAAGTTCCTTCTAACCCAGCATTCTGTTTCCCATAATTGCCAATCAGCTGCCACTGGGAAGCCCAGAAGCGGGACACATGAGCAAATAGTCTTCTTTCTGTATTGCTTATTCAGTCTGATGCATGCCCTGTTCCCTTCTTCCTTTCAAATCCAAGGAATGGAAGGAGGAAAAAATGGTGAGGACAGGGGGGTAGATAACAAGCAGAGGCAGGCTCTGACACCTGGGTTGACAATTTCAGGCAACCTCATAGATGGATCAGTCCTGAAGGATAGTCTGATGCTTGGGACCATCTCCATCCTGCCCCATGCCCCTGAACTCCCAACATGCACCTGGCCAACCTCTGATGCTTGGAACAATCTCCATCATGTTCCATGCCCCTGAACTCCCAAGATGCACCTGGTCAATCTCTGTTGGAGACCAGAGTGCCATCCCAGATGTTTTGTTTGATCTAACAGTTCTGACGTACATGTCCTTATTTTCAACAAGCACTTATGTTGTATGGAGGCCATATCAAACTGCTCTGGTCAGGCAATTAACATACTGCTGAGTAACATCATTCTTTCAGGGTCCCTATTCGCAGATTAGTGTTTTCAGTAATGAGTTCTACAGATTATGAAGCTATTATGCAGTTATTATCTAGGTTTCTCCCCCCTTTCCTGGTTTCTATTTCAGCCGAAGAAAAACGAGGAACCTTAGTACTGTCAAAAATGAGCCATTCGTTACTTCCAAGTCACACTAGATGCTTCAACAAAAATCCAACTGTGCCTACAGGTTTTCTCCCTTCCTGTCGCATCAGGAAACACCTGCCTCATTAGCAGTGCATTATCCTAAGCACAAGAGAAAAAAAAAGGAAAAACGTAAGGCTCCTAACATCAGAGAGGATGAAAAGCCAGAAGGAACAGCATGGCTGAATGGAACCCGGTTCAAATGCAAAAGCTTGCATCCCTCGGCCTCATACGATAAATACAGACACTTTATTTGAATTGATTTTGATTTTTATCTATTTATTTGAATCATCATAATCATCATTACTATTTCCATTTTTGCACAGTTATATTGTTTTTGACGGGATTCTTTATGTATTATGAACAATAATCCCAGCTAACTGGGCAAAAGGCACTTTTTCAAGTTAAGTGTGTTCCTCTTAGATTCAGCAGGGGGAGAGTAATTGTCCCTCTTCACCCCTGCGCAGGGTCTTTTCTAGTGGCCATTGCTGGTGGTGTTCTACATTTTTTTTCTTTTTAGATTGTGAGCCCTTTTGGGGCAGGGAGCCATTTAACTTTATTATTACTATTTGCCTGTAAACTGCTTTGTGAACTTTGTGTTGAAAAGCGGTATATACTGTAAATACTATTGATTGATTGATTCAATCTATCAAGGCTATCGAGTCCTACCTGAGGACCTAGGAAAGGCAGCTATTTTGCAGGCGCAAATTTGAGCAGCCCCTGTAAGGCTGGTTGGACGGAGACCAGGGGTTAAGATATGGCTTATGCCAGCCAGCCTGGTCCCAGACTCATCCCAGACCCAGAGAGCAATCCTAAACTGGAGTTAGGCCGGCATAAGCTAAGCCAGCAAAGTTTGGCCAGCAGAAGGGCCACCATAAAGCGTGCTTGGACCACTCTCGGAGTCAGGGAGGATGGCGCACGTCTGTGTGGTGGCCTCTCTGACTCCGAGAGTGGTCCAAACATATTTTACAGTGTCCCTTGTGCTGGCCAGACTTTGCTTTATTTACCTCAGAATTTAACCTCAGAAATTTACCTCATAATGCCAGATACAAGGAAGTGGCGTTTAGACCACTCTCGGAGTCAGGGAGGATGGCGCATGTCTGTGTGCTGGCCACTCTGACTCCGAGAGTGGTCCAAACATACTTTACGGTGGCCCTTGTGCTGGCCAAACTTTGTTGGCATTACGTATGCCAGCCTAACTCAGTCTGTGCCCCCAATCTGGTCTGCTCACAAATGCCCGCTCCCTGCCACCAAGTACCATCCTCTCCAACCCCCGTCCGGCTTGCCCAGGTCAGCACAAACTCATCCCTCAACTATTCTTATCAGAGAGAGCAGAAAAAGTTAACATGCAGCCTGGCTCCAGTGAAAGCTATTTGTGAACAATTGCTAAGGACCTGAGCAGGACTGGGACACTGTCTCCTGGTTCCTAAAGGAGTACGCTAGATATATCTCCCTTTACCTGGTGGGTGCTCTAGGCCAGTGATCCTCACCCTTTTTTCGTTCCTGTAAGTTGTCATGACCCCCCAAACTGAGGCTTCACAACCCCATTGGGGTCCTGACCCCAAGGTTGAAGAACACTGATCCAGATGGTCCAAGTTCAACTGCTGGCATATCCCACAGTGGCCCATTAGATGCCTCAGAGAGCACACAAGACAACAAGACGCCTGAATCCTCCCTTGCATCACGCACTCTGAGGTAAATTTCTGAGGTAAAATTCTGAAGTAAATAAAACTGCAATGTAAGAACATAGAAAGAGCCCTACTAATCAGACCCCAGAAAAACCAAGGATGTAACTCAATAAAAGGTAATTTCGCATATTCTTAAATCTTCAATTTTCTGACAAATATCTGTTGTGGGTCTGTCTCTCTCCATAGTGTTGTTTCAAACAGCTCACAGTTTAGAAAGAGACACAAGAGATTCCCCCATGAAGTGGAGGCAGATTAACAGAGGAAGAAAATGTCACCATTTCAACTACACAAACGTGTGCCTTATGTCTACCTGACACCCACTTCCATCCCATAGATGGCAGCACCATTCCTGTATATGCCAGTTCATAGAATGTGATGTTTTAATCTATAGATGAAGTGCAATCAAGTCCAAGGAAGTTGCTTGATAGAAAGGGGGAAAAAGCTACCTGCCTTTTTCAAGGTAATCATGTGGCCAGGGCTTTCTCACATGTTGCCATGTTCCTACATCCCATCAATGGTTGTGATACTCCACACTGTAGTGTGCCTATTTACATGTGGTGATGGCATCTGGCCTAGGTGTCTTTAAAAAGGGATTGGACAGATTTTTGGTGGAAAAGTCCATCATGGGCTATAGGCCACGATGTGCAACCTCCATATTTTAGAAATAAGCTACTTTGGAATGTCAGGTGCAAGGAAGTGGCAATGGGAAGCAGGGTATATTGTCGTCTAGTGTGCTCCCTGAAGCATCTGGTGGGCCATACAGGAAGCTGAAATGGATGGGCCTTTGGCCTGATCCAGCAGGGCTCTTCTTATGTTCTTATACCTGGGAGCCTAAATAAGAGAAGTGAGTCCTATAGCTAGACGCTGCCCATTCTTTACTCCCCCACAAAAAATGGCAAAGAATGAAGGGTCCAAAGCAGTTGTGAAAATCATCACCTGCAGCAGAGCAGATGTTTAGCTCAGAGGAAGAGAATGCCTGTAATCTTCAAACAGATGCTTTCTTGATCAAAGCAGCTAAATTTCCCAGCAGGTCCTTCTGCTAAAGTGTGGCAACGGCCTGGGCTCAACACATCTGCATTTCCGGAGAAGGCTTTGCGAAGATGCGTCCCTCATCCTCCTTTTAAAGCAAAGCGCCAACAGCCAAATAAGAGTTCAACAAACACAAGGTGGCACATTAATGGCATGGCTTCCAGGCACAATAAAAGGCTCCCATTGGACAAAAGTCACCACCAGAAGACAGGTCTCCAGTTTGGGGAATCTTTGTACAGGTGGAATGAAAGGCATTAACTGATTTGAGTTGAGAAGAAGGTCATGAAAGTCCTAGGAGGTTGAGCTCATTTGGCAAAGTGTGCATGGTTGTACCCTTCAACTTTCAAGAGCTCGGACCACAATCTGCAACATTCAGGGGCGCAGCTAATGGAAGCGTAGCCTGGTGCAGAAGGCAAAATGTTGCCTTGGAAGTGACATGACTACAGGAAGTGAAGTCACTACAGGAAGTGATGTCACAGCTGCATTTTCATTTTCAGGGTTTGGGGCCATAACTTTTGATAGAATGAAAATATTCCACTCTGGCTTGTCTCACTGCATTCTGTATGAAATTCCACATCACACGTTATATAACATGACAGTATTTTTCTTAAAAATAGCAATTCTAACAAACCACTATTTGTACATGACAGTTATATTTTGGTTTTCTGTTTTTTTGGGCCATAACTTTTGATAGAGTACTGATATTATACTTTGGTTTGTTTCATTGCATTTTGCCTTAAATTACCTTTCTCATGATATATAACATGATTGTTTTATTCATACAGACCAAGGTTTTCACCATTTTGGCCACTAGCTCAGCTTGTTGCACCCCTCTGAAGCTTGTTGCCTGGTGCATTTGCACCCCCTGCACCCCCTTAGCTACACCACTGTTTCTCTCCTACTCACTTCCTCTTTTACTCTGTACCCCACTTTGAATCCAAGAAGAAGGAAGTGGCACAGTGGAGGTAAATGGGTGAACAGAGGTAGATGCTCCCCTCCAATCTGCCACCTGAGGCACATGGGTCAGTTGGCCTCAGGGACTGACCAACCCTGGAAGTAGATCTTTTAATTGATTGAGAATTCAGGCCACACCATCCATACTGAAACAAGCATTTAACCAGCCACAGAGCCCTTGAGAAGAAACCAATCTTTTTCGCTGAGCTTTGGAAGAAGATTAAGGGCACAATCCTAACTTGGAGTTAGTAACAGCACAGTTAGGCCAGCAAAGTTTGGCCGACACAAGGGACACCGTAAAGTATGTTTGGACCACTCTCAGAATCAGAGAGGCCAGCGCACAGATGTGAGCCATCCTCTCTGAATCTGAGAGCGGTCCAAACATACTTTACGGCGGCCCTTGTGCCAGCGAAACTTTGCTGGCCTAGCTGTGCCGGTCTAACTCCAGGTTAGGATTGTGCCCTAAAGACACACCACCAGGATGGGCCTGATTGAGAAGGTGTGTGGAAGGAGGCTGTTTCTCCATCATTTCCAGCCACTCTTCCTCTCATTTTTTCCTCCCACCAATAGAGTAATCACTTAAGCATCTCCTGCTGTCTTTTTGTTCAACATCTACCTCGGCCCATCTGCCTATTGATTGGTAGGAAACTCCAGTTGGGGATTTCATCTCATTAATCATGTCTCATCACAGGGATTGGGACACACACAAAAATCTTTTATGCTTCGCAGCAGTCAGCTAATGCCCGGTAAGACAAGTGAACGAATATAATAGGGCTGAGATGGATTCACGCTAATTAAATGTCATCTGCCTTTAAAGAGCGTATCATGCTAGTTTAGGTGAAGCAACCATTGAAATCTGCATCTACGGAGACAATGGGAAACTAAGCTCTGGGTCATGGGCAATGGGTTCTGTTTCAATATAGAATATACCAAGGCTTCTTTTTTGTCTTCGATGGGGAATCCTACATCACACCTGCAGCTCACCTCGGCATTCGCCTCGAGGACCGTGCTGTGGAAAGACGGATGATGGCAGGACCACTGTATGGATAATGCTGGCGATGCAGGGATCCACTCTGAAGGTACAATCCTAACCTGGAGTTAGGCGGGCACTGTTAGGCCAGCAAAGTTTGGCACAAGGGACCCCGCAAGGTGCATTTGGACCATTCTCGGAGTCAGGGAGGATGGCTCACATCTGGGTGCTGGCCTCTCTGACTCCGAGAGTGGCCCAAATATACTTTATGGCGTCCTTTGTGATGGCCAAACTGTGCTGGCCTAACTGTGCCGACCTAACTCCAGGTTAGTCTTGCGCCCTGAGAAGTGGATTAGGAGGAGTGACAGTGGTGTCATGGACCACATCAATGATCCACCTGCCTGGCTACCCAGGGACGTAGCTATTGAAAGTGTAGCCTGGTGCAGAGGGCAAAATGTTGCCTCGGAAGTGACATCACAACAGGAAGTGACATCACAGTTGTATTTTCTTTTTTGGGGTTTTTTTTTTTTTGGCCATAGGGAATAGTGGCAGGTGGAATGGTGAAATAGGTAGTGGAGGTACCACTGTGGAGGTAGGGACAGCCAGTGGAGGTAGGGCATCACTTGGGGTGTGTGTGTGTGCAGGCAGTCTGCTTCCAAATACCAGTTCCAGGGGAGCCATGGCAACAGAATTCTGCCTTTTTCTCCCAAGGGCAGATGGAGGGCTTCTATGGGAAACAGGAGACACTGGATTTGATGGACTAGATGAACCTGATCTGTCAAGGTTGTGATGCTTTTATGAGAGTTTTGTGTCCTGAGGTTTCTAAAGAAACCAAGAACAAGATAAAATAAGAAGAGCCCTGCTGGATCAGGCTAAGGGCCCATCTAGTCCAGCTTCCCGTATCTCACAGTGGCCCACCAGAAGGCTTAGGGAGCACACAGGACCACAAGATACTTGCATCCTGTTGCCACACCCGTGCACCTGGCATTCTGAGGTCCCCTATTACGAAAATAAGGAGGTTGCACCACCCATCATGGCTTGCAACCTGTGATGGACTTTTCTTCCAGAAATCCGTCCAATCTCCTTTTGAAAGCCTCTAGTCCAGGAGCCATCCCCACATCCTGTGGCAAGGAGTTCCACAGATTAATTACATGCTTGGCAAAGAAATATTTTCTTTACAGGTCATGTCAGGAACGTAAGTATCAATAACTATTTACAAATCCTCCCCTTTTTATTCCTCACATCCATGCCATCGTCCCAGCAAGCGACTGTGCTTTTTTTTTTCTTCTTTTCTTCTCCATTTCATTCAAAACCTGTTTCATCCCATCCCAAGCAAGGAGAAAGCAATTAAAATGCAGAGAGAGGACTGAGCAGGTGAGGTTTCCTTACCTTCTGGACATTGTGGCAGATGAGCGAAGCACACGCAGAGCACTTGGAAGGTGGCCAGCTTATTAATGGGATTTGACCATGCAAAACTCATTGCAATCCCTCTCGATCTTGGAATGCGACATGATTATATTTTCACCTAAATCTCTGGACAGAGAGAATCTCATTTTCTGCTCTGGATGCCTCCTATAGCAGGACCACGTACACAACCCCTTGTTTCTTACAATTTGGTTCTCGGCTGGCGCAAAGCCTTTTCAGTTCAAGATCTGCAATGTGCTCGGAAGGTCAAGCACATGCTTGCCATTCATCTTGCATCGGGCATCATGGGCTCGTCCACCAGAGCTTCTCCCCCGGTAGATCTGCTGATCTTGAAAGGGGCCACAAGACTCGTGGTTTATATCTGCCAGTGACATTTTGGAAAAGGGGGGTGGGTATTTACACTTTGAGAGTGCAATCCTAACCTGGAGGTAGGCCAGCACAGATAGGCCAGCAAGTTTGGTTGGCACAAGGGTCACCGTGAAGCATGTTTGGACCACTCTTGGAGCCAGGGAGGAGGGCGCTTGTCTAAGAGCCTGGAGTTAAGCTGGCACAGTTAAGCCAGCCAAGTTTGGCTGGCACAAGGGCCACCGTAAAGCATGCTTGGACCACTCTCAAAGTCCGGGAGGATGGTGCACGTCCGTGTGCTGGCCTCTCTGACCCTGAGAGTGGTCCAAACATACTTTACAGCAGCCCTTGTGCTGGCCAAACTTTGCTGGCCTAACTGTGCTGGCCTAACTCCAGGTAAGTATTGCGCCGTCAGTCAGTTTTAAAGGACAGGCCAACTCCACCAAAATGGTCCCAATGTGACCCCCATTTGGGGCAGTGCAGAGGCAGAGGCAGGTGGGAGGGCCCAAGGTAAAGCTGCTCTGCTCGCCCCACTGACTTACAGCCCATAGAGATCCCAGCTGCAGCAGCAAGCAATATGCTCGCTGCTCTGGTGTGGGAGCCCCCCAAAGTGCGGGGCCCAATGTGACGACATTGGTCACATTGGCTTAAGGCCAGGCCTGTAAATATTAATTACCCCCTTTATCCCTCTCTCATGGGCCAGGCATGCATTGTACTGTGAATTTCAGCATCCCTCATTCAAAGGGAACATAATTCCAAGTTCAGGGAGCTGTAAGAAAAAAAATAGAAGTGTTAAAAACCAACGTCAGGGAGGTGACAAAAGGAAAGGCAAGCAAAGTGAGCTGAAGCAACGGAGGAAGCAGCACACGAGGGCAATATTTATTATCGATATTGCAGATCGTGATTTTTTTTCCCTTTTCGAATCTGCCCGACCCGTTCAGCAAGCACTATGTGCCAAAGATGCTCATGTGCCGCACATTGAAGACACTCAGTTTGATTTCTTCTGTCACATGCGTGAACATTGACGCAAAGGTGCAAAGACAAAAGCAGATGGGATGGAAGGGAGAGATGCGCCTTCTTGGATCGCCACATGTCGGGAACACGATGAGGCACGATGGTGGGAGGATTGGCGTTCCACTCGCGCTGCCCGTCAACGTTTTCAAGCGCAGGCAGGCAAGAATTTCCATATGTGTGCAAGCACATTCTGAAGCCCCCCCCCCACACCCAAAACACAAGCAGGGTACAGGAGAGTAGGTGGAGCATGACTATGATAAAGGCCAGAGGTGGGCTGTGGATTAGTAAGCCCTATAGGAGAGGCTTGCCAACATTTCGCACCCAGACTCACATTTTAGGAAGGCGCTTGTGTCGGGACCCACCGGAAGTGATGCCATTAACCTGGAAGTGACATCAAGGCCAGAAGTGACATCATCAAGCAGGAAGTGCCGTCAGTGCGACATCATCCCATGACACTCCCGGCATGAAAACTGGCATTCTGGGGCTGCAGGATTGGCCAACCAGGAAACATCCCTGTCAGAAAGCAAAATGAGGACAATGTACTCAATTATGTAAAAGCACTGAACTACAAACACATTTTTTTAAAAAATAAACTCACACGAAAATTCAGAGCGCAATCCTAACCTGGTGTTAGGCCGGCACAGTTAAGCTGGCAAAGTGTGGCCTGCACAAGGGGCACCACAAATGCAAAATGATCGGCACGAAGAAATGGAGTAAATATTTCGAAGAAGAGGCAAGGTTACCTGGCTGCACCTCAGAATAAATATTCAGACGATATATTTTTGCACATAACATTTGGGGTAGTTCGCCGTGCTTGAGTTGCACAGCGCATTTTCCAAAGTGTGAACATTTTCAGACTTGGGGGTGGGGGTCAATCACAGCTCATTCATTCTGGGTGGTGTATTTTTCTCACACCCACAATCCTCCCCTCAAGGCTTAACTGTATTTTAATTATTATTATTGGGTTTTTTTAAAAAAAATCTGGCATGATTTCTGAGCCCCACACACAGCGATGCGCTCAGGTGTGAAACAAGAGTCAGGCCATATTATACAAATGTACAGGAGGGAGAAATATCAAGGACAGACGTGAAGCAAGACCCATCCCTTGGCTTTGAAAGCATTCACAGCTTGCCCGGGTCTCTTGTTTTCATTTTGGGTTGTTGTTCTTTGTGCGCGCATGTGTGTGTGCGCGAGCGCATGTGTGCGTGTGTGCATGATTGTGCACGTGTGTGTTGGGCAAAAGTTTGTCAGCCATAATTTTTATGGAGATGACAATTGAACGGGCCATCTGGTGAGAATTAATTTATGCCTTTCTACATTTGAAAGAACCTGGCTATTTTTACTTGCTGCAGCCTCTCGGAGGGAGCGCAACGTAATGAGGCATGAGTTGGAAGTGGGCCACACCTCAGCTGGAAAATGTCAAATTCTATCATGCCGGCTTCCAAAACATAAATCATAGCTGGGGCTTGGAAACAACTGCCCCCCCCCCCAGCAAGGCTCAATTGGTCCCAACCTTCTGATGCTGTGCAAAGGCCGGGTGCTTCCATTCCACCTTTTTCGGGTGTGTGTGTGTGTGAGATCATTGACTACAACAGTGCTTGTAGTCAAAGCACTGTGTCAGTGTCTTCTCCCTTCTTTCCATCCATTGATCTATTATATCTTTTTATTTTTTCAAAATGATTTTATTTTCTACTATACAGTAATGGGAAAAGGAAAATATTAATACGAAAGGGGAGGGGATAGTAACACAGGTATACACATAAGGTCATGGAGAGATTACATGCATATATTGAAATCTACCTACAATACATTTCTTCAACAATTATTAATAATATAATACTGTTAAGCCTCATATATTGTTAAACAAATGTATCCATCAAAATTAATTTATTAATCTATATTAGTAGTCTTAATAATCCATTGTCTGTCAGTGTAATTCAATCTTTAAGATTATTTGGAGCCAAAAAGTTTCAGCAAAAAAATATTATTATTGACGTCAATTCTTATCTTACGCTATTCCTGATTCTCATTGGGGCCCCCTTTTTTTTTCTCCCTTGTTTTGACTAAATGTTATCATAGTACATTCTTTCTCACTGAGCAAGCAAAGCATAGCAAATATTACCACTAGAGAAAAGAAAAAAAACAAGACAAGAAGGAAAGGATTGCATTTGCTATTATAATAAGTGATATAAAATGCAGCAGAGGAGAAAACTACTATCTATCTTTTACTTTCAAACCTAATACATACTATTAGTGTAACACCCCTGTTCTAAACTTCAACATTCCAAAGAAAAAAAGAGAAGAAAAAAAAAGATAGGTAAAAAGCAGAATCTTCTCCTTGGGTTATCAATCACTAGTCAATCACTAGTATCAATCACTTGGTTATAATATCTTATCATTTAAGTTGAAGGGTAGTCTTTAAATATCGCTTTGTTATAAATCTTAACTTTATATCTAGAATAAAGACACCCCTCCCTTCATTAAATCGATCCAAATATCACATTTATATAATCTTAAATTCATACATTCCATCAGCCTATGCCTTATAAGTATGTCTGGGCATTCAAATTAGTCCAAGGTCGTAGGGGGTCCTAACATATCGCTTAGTTATAAATCTTAACTTTATCTGTAATTAGAACACCCCCCCTCACAAATAATCTAAATAGCCCCTTTAAACATTCTTCGATTCAAACATTCAAACTACATAATTAATCTTGTCCCAGTTGAAGTTCTATTATATCCAAGGCCAATGTAGTCTATGCCAAGACATTGGCCCTGCACTTAAGGGGGCCTGCCCTAGTGGGCCCCACCCCTGTTTCTTCTTGCTCACTGCTTCTGCCCCTGTGGTGCATTTTCCCCCCAGCTGCCACTTCCCTTTTAAATGTCCCCTTTAAGGCAGATAAAGGGGAATTGGAGCTGTTGAGGTAATTGACTGCTTATGCACTTGGAATTCATTTTTTTTACTCATCTGCCATTTCCCCTTTAAGGCTCTTACTCAGCTGCACCTGACATTGGAACTGCAAGATCAGGCTGGTTTTCTTTCTCCTTTTCCCCTGCAAAGGAAGGAAGCTTAAGCTTGGAATAGATCTTCTCTGCAGATGCTGCGAGTGAGTGTCTCCTTATTAAAAGGGGATACAAAAGCAACAAATTCCCTGTGGAGGTAGGAAGTGTCTATAAAACTTTCCATGCAGCCTAAGCCTCTGCATGTTTACCTGTACTCTGTAAATCCCACTGTGTTCAAAAAGACTTGCTTCCAAGGAAGCTGACATAGGATGAATGGACTCAACTACAGCAATTGTTCAGGCTAGCTTGGATAACTTTTGCTTTGATTTTATAGGAGCAGGGTCTCTAAATGCCCTCTGTCTTCTTAGGTGATCTGATTCATAACTTCTTCACCTTTAAAAGTAACTTAAAGTAGTTCCTTGCACCACTTGGAAAAGCTAATTGAATCCTTATTTTGAAGCACTTACTCTAGAGCAGACCCAGCAAACCTTACTCTAATGGGAAACTTCAGAAACAAGAGGTGTAGTGCTTAAGTGCCTTCCAAATTGCAGTTAAGTGTAGCTTTTTCAAGAAAGATAGTTTTTGGTTTGAATTCAGGAAGAGATTGAGAGAGAGAGAAAAAAAAACTTAATTTTGCAAAAAAAAAAGCAAAAAAGAAATGCTTTAGCCAGTAGATGAGTAGCTGGATCCTAATCATGTCTACTCAGAGCTCAAGTATTCAGATATAAAGTCTTTCCATCCACAATTGAGTGGCAATTGTTGTTGGAATCCTATAAATTACCTTACAACTTGTTTTCAAAACTATCCTTGTCATGAGGACTTTGTAAGATGAAAGCAGTGGGAATTTAGCTTTAAAATATAGGTGATCATCTAAATTCTTTTAGGTGACATACATTTGTTTTTAATGGGGCTGCTAATTGAATTACAGGGGTTAGGATTACAAGTGTTAACACGGTGTTCCCTCTATGGTGTGGGAACACACAATATAACTCTCCTGAATAGTTGACTTGAGACTAAATTGCAGTCATTTTTTTGGACTCGGTGGAAGGGATCCTAAATGTGTACCCCCTGGACTTATGGCTGGCTAGAAAACATCAGTCAGCGTTGCATGGGCATGAATGTTCCTAGGAAGGGGCTGGATTTGTGTGTTGCATACAGTGGAGTTGTGGCGGTCCCTGGGAGGGTGGCATGACAGTGGCTGTTTTCTTTGCATGGGAGGCAGCAACATGCCTGGCTACACAATATATCTGAGTCCCTTGGAGGCAGTGATGTCATGCAGGGGGTACGCGAGTACCTGTTCCTAGGATTATGGTTGGCCCTGCCCATTTACCCGCCTACTCGTCGACTCCGCCCCCTGCAACGTTTGAATTTCCTGCACATTTGAGTTGCCTGCATGTTCTCAGAGCCAGACAGGCAGCGAGCGGAGCCTTGCCTTGCCACTGAAAAATGAGCTGCTCTGGGGTTTTGGAACGGTTGGGTCACTTTAACATGATGCCAGGCCTCCTTAACATGCTCTGGGGGTGCTGTGGAATACCTTTGCAACTGTTGGGTCAGTTTAAAATCGTCTGAGGCCTCAAAAAGGGCTTTTTTCATGTCACTTCCTGCCACAACACCACTTCCGGCTTATGATGTCACTTCCGGTGGACGGGTCCCGACACGTGCCAATCAAAAGTGAGTACCTGTTCTTAAGTCATTTAGATGACACCACTGCTTGGAGGTATGTTGTGTGCCAGGGGCTGAGGCCTGGTTTCTACATGCAGCAAAAGATGGTGGAAGAATCCTGAGGTCGCAGGATGGCTTCAAGTTGCAGATGCTCGACCCTCTCTGAGTTTTCCTTTGTGTGCAAAAGAATTTATTGTAAGTAGAAAACTAGCACATTGGGAAGAGAGGGCCTGACCTAAGGCCTTGCTGTATTCGGTTTCTGCTAGTAGTTAAGATTATGGGATACAAACTGGGACAGAGTGCCTGTACCTTTAACCACTATATAGAAGAGGGAATTTTGAATCAGTGCAGTTTTGAATCTCTTCCATGATGAGCTGCACCTGCCCAGATTCCCTCTTCTATACAACGGTTAAAGGTATAGGCACTCTGCCCCAGTTTGTATCTGGTAAACCTACTTGTTTTTTTAAAAAAATGATTAAGATAAACTCAAAGGAGCGTTCAAATATAGCATCCTTACCTGAAGTAATACTCTGCTTTACCTTTTCAGGATTTACCTTTTCACTTCATTCTTCTGCATATGTTGAGTATGCCGGACTGATTTGGGGGGTGGAATGAGAGGAGCTAGTATTCAATGGGGCCAGGCGTGTCTGATCTGTGATGTGTTTGAGCTTGTGCTTGGCTTACAGTAGTTAGCAGGCTTTGTACCCTCTCAGTTACCCTCGTGACTGGGTCTTTTTGGAGTACAGTATTAAGTAAGCATTTGAAAAATGTAAAGTGGTAAAATCGAGGGATTGGTGGCATGTGTAGGAGTCCAGTGCACTAGATTAAACAGTGTGTTTCAACCGTGGCTGTTGTGCCAGTTCCTTGATAAGATGTGCAGATACTGTATGTCTTTTCAAGTACCAGGTGCTAGTGAGAAGTCTTTAGGAGACAGGATGTCAGCAATGGAATGAATACAGGGAGTGTGTTCTCTTAGCAGTTCTTAGCAGTAAAGTTTTGGCTGTCTGATTGGCCACCTCACCAGTGGTGGGATTCAAATAAATTAACAACCGGTTCTATGACGTCATAGCCGGAGCCAAAAAAAACCCGAAGCCAGCCGAGGTACGCGAGTGGGCGGGGCCCGGCCATTTAACAACCGGTTCTATAGAACCTGGGCGAACCCCCTGAATCCCACCACTGCACCTCACCCTGCTTAAGGTAGGGTGTGCGTCCACTCAGAAGTCCCTTTAAAGTAAATGGGGCTTGCTCCTATGTAAGTGTGGATAGGATAGTAGCGTTAATAGTTCTGAAACAGCTTTTGCCCTCCCTGCTCTTCCTTTCAATCTTCTGTATGTAACTGTGCCATTGCCTTAGAAAAACCATAATGTGCATTTTAAAAATGTGTTTGGTGTGACTTTGTTGCCAATTGTACTCAACCTGGCTAGGGTTACCAGGTACAAACTGGGACAGAGTGCCTATGCCTTTAACCAACTTGTCGGGTCACAATCTATGTCAGGTGGGTGACGAAAGCTGGGAACAGCCATCTTGGAAGCTGCAGACCTTACTCTTGCTATATTCCTTTTGTGAGTGCTTGAAATTTTCAAGTGAGGTTTTTAAAATTTTGTTTTTAGTCCAGTGCTTCTTGTAATATTTTGTCTTTCTGTCAAAGATGTTTCCTGGTTCTGCATTGGCTTCAGGCCAAAAATGCCAGTTTGCATTCCAGGAGTGTCATTTGATTATGTCACACTGACAGCACTTTCCGCTTGATGATGGCACTTCTGGCTATGACATCACTTCCAGGTTAAGGACATTCCTTCCGGTGGGTCCCAGCACGTGTGCCATTCTAAAAAGTGGGTCCTGGTTTAAAAAGTTTGAGAACCACTGTGCTGGTGAATTTCATGTATTACTGACATCTTCCAAGTGGGACTTAATTCCTGGCAAGTGGGCTCAGGATCACAACTTTAGCTATATTTAAGATAACCAGCAAGCTGTCTTGCAGACAAAGATACCCTGTTCCTCTACAAGCATGTAATATCGAATGCGGCCGAGCCGGCACTGAATCTAAGTTGATCGCACAGTCAAGGAGAATTACTCTGAGATCTGAGCACACCAGGGGGGATCGTTGTACATTGAATTTCTCCGTGTAATATGGTATAAATCTTCACGAGAGGCTCAATTTTTATTGGATGCGCAAAAGGTGCCTTTTTTCTTATTAAATGCAAGAGATGGTCCCAAGGGATGCCTAGCCTTCTAAAACATCTCCATCAATTTTTCCCTCCTTGCCTATGAGCTCGGGGAACTCTGATGGCTACAGTCTGTTAAATCATTCCCTCTTGTTTTTCAAATTACTGGGCTCCTGGTCTGAAATTCACATCTCTCTTTCTCTCTCTCGCAGCATTCTCATCCATTCTGTTCAGCACGCAAGGTTCCAACATGGTTCCAAGAGAAAGGCAACTCGCCAACAGGCATGGCAGTGTTTATAGCCTTGCTCATTCCGGTCCTCGCATGGCAGCTATGGTTAGGTGGTCGTTATGATGGCAGAACATCAGCCCAGTGTCCAGCCAGCGTTGCGTTGGTTCCAGGGCTGGCTTGACCAGGAAGCACACTGAAATGGTCAAGTGGGGCGCCACCTCCAAAATAGTCAGATTTGTGTTTGGACCACTCTCGGAGTCAGGGAAGATGGTGCACATCTGTGTGCTGGCCTCCCTGACTTCAATAGTGGTCCAAATATTCTTTACGGTGTCCCTTGTGCTGGCCAGACTTTGCTATGTTTACCTCATATTTACCTCAAAATTTTACCTCAGAAATTTACCTCAGAATGCCAGATACAAGGGAGTGGCGTTTGGTCCACTGTCGAAGTCAGGGAGGATACCTCATGTCTGTTCTGGCGTCCCTGACTCCAAAAGTGGTCTAAACATACTTTATGGTGTCCCTTGTGGCAGCCAAACTTTGCTGGCCTAACTGGGCCAGCCTAACTCCAGGTTAGGATTGTACTCTAATGGCCCTAGAGTCATTTTCCATTTCCAGGGGTTTGCTTCGTCCCTGCTATTGGTTCTGCTGTGCAGTGGCTGGAGCAAATTGTTCCACTGCATGTGGAGGGGCAAGTTGTGGTTCCTAGGGATGCTGGCATGCTTCTGTATGGTTTGAACCCTACAAAGGGGTTCTCCTCATCATAGACTGAAACGTTCCAGTCTATGGAATGGAGCATGAGCATGCTCCAGTGCCACAGATCCGACACCGGCCAGAAACCACGAAGACAAGGTGTTCAGAAAAGGAGATAGATTTGTGTGTGCTCATTATACACTTCTCAGTTTTGTTATTCGAACTGTGTCTGGCTGATAAAAAATAGGGGGTTTCAGGCCAGTAGGAAGTTCGGGATGCCTCTCGAGTTGTTTACCCACAGTGGCAGGTGTGGGATAATTTATAGGCGAGGCAAAAGTGGTTATAGATTTTACCTGTCACTTTCCTCCAGGCTGCAGCCTTAAGTTACAAAATTAAGGAGGGGAGTCCAGCAACCCGTAGACCGTAGATCACGAAAGTTTTCCAAGTAATCACAAACTTCACTTTTGTTTTGTGCACGATAACGGGAAGAGGAGCGCCAGTCTAGTCTTCAAGACTGGCGCAAATGGACTCAAACAGAAAGGAATAAGCTAGTGGCCCAGTCTTTGTTGTTTTGGGCTCTTGCTCATCTAAAGTTTGCCTGGTTGGACACATCCTTGAAGTTGAGATTTTAAGGCAGGCCTTGGCAGTGTCTTGGAAAGGCCCGGTGAGGTGAGGAAACTGATTATGGGTCTGATGGACAGGTTGGGATTACATAAGAAGAGCCCCGCTGGATCAGGCCAAAGGCCCACCTAGTCCAGCTTCCTATATCTCACAGTGGCCCACCAGATGCCTCAGGGAGCACACGAGACAACAAGATGCCTGCATCCTGCTGCCACTCCCTTGTATTTGGCATTCTGAGGGAAACTTCTGAGGTAAATATGAGGTATACAAAACAGAATTTGCTATCCATAAGAAGAGCCCCGATGGATCTGGCCAAAGGCCCACCTAGTCCAGCTTCCTGTATCTCGCAGTGGCCCACTGGATGCCTCAGGGAGCACACAAAACAAGATATTTGCATCCTGTTGCCACTCCCCTGCATTGTAGCTTGCCATCCTTCGCTCAATGGTAGGATTGTGATTGGGCTGAGCTAGAACTTTGGAGAGTGAGAAGAGCAGTAAACTGTGTGTGTGTGTGTGCGCGCACACACACACACACACACAAATATGCCTGTGTGCATGTCCTTTCCCCTCCCCCCAATAATATGCTCCAAACTCAAGGGCAGCTCCATTTTAATACAATGAATAAACAGAAATGGTATACTTCCCCCCACCCACCCACCCACCCAACGCACACCTCCTTAAACCATGCGGCAATGACAGATACAATAAATACTCTTCCGTTTTGCAGTATTATTTACAAGCTATCATCCTGGCCCATGGAGGGCTAAAAAATACATAAATGGGGGAAATAAAGGTAGTAAGGCTGGAGCCATTCCCATCACTAGCGCCTCTGTGGTCCTGCAGGAGTCCAACAAACTAAGCCATGGGGAAACATACAGAAGCGCTAGCCCCAGGTTTTGGGAGGCAATAGGGCAGATCCCAGCTTCCCCCCCCCTCTTTGCAGCTTAATGGCAATGGGTGGTAGTAACAGGTAGTAATTTGCTCGTGTCAGGACCCACCGGAAGCTATGTCATTAACCTAGAAGTGATGTCATAGCCGGAAGTGCCATCATCAAGCAGATAGTGCTGTCAGTGTGACGTAATCAAATGACACTCCTGGAGTGCAAACTGGCATGCTTGGGCTGAAGCAATTGCACAACCAGGAAACATCCCTGACAGAAAGCAAGACTGGGGCAAAATATTATGTAAAAGTACTGAACTAAAAGCAATTTTTTTTAAAAAAAACCCTCACTTGAAAATTCAAACTGTGAACACTCACAAAAGGAATATAACAAGAGTAAAGTCTGCAGTTTCCAAGATGGCTGCTCCCAGCTTTCCGTGACCCACCTGACATCAGGTCGCAACCCACCAAGTGGGTCCCGAGTCCAACCCACACTTTGAATAACACTGCTATCATGATATTTGTAACACAACAACATAAAATAAAAAAATAGTCCTCGGGCAGGACTTGATAGGTGGATACGTACAGAATCCAGTCGAAAACAACATGATTGTGCGAAAATACAATAACAATAACAATAACATTATTATTATTATTATTTTGATTTTGATTTTGATTTTGCTGGGTTTTTTTTGTCATGACTTCTACAAGTCACCCTAATCAGAGTAGTATACTGTCTTCCAGGTTCATCAATGCTTGGGAAGGATTTATAAGGGTGCAAAGGCAAACAGGGTACTTTCTGGAGAACGACTGTCCACCCTCCGAAATGCGATGTTATTGAAAGTAAAATGCATGATAAAATACAGCAAATGAGACAACCCTTGTGTGGCTTCCTCGGCTTAGTATGCGACACATTTCCACATGTCTTCCTTGGGCACGCGGTTTATGATGTTATTGAAATTGTCATAAACATTTCTGGCCCTTATTCAAGAAAACATAATGGAAATGCGTGTGATGGCAAGAGCCTCTCTGTGCTGGGGAAGCTGATCCTGTCAGCGCGCCGCGTTCTAATTCACGGTCGGCCACAGTGACTTAAGATGAGCTGAGAACCGACTGCTGCCAGTGTGGCAGTAGCACTGTTGACATGCCCTGTGTGTTGCTCTTCGGAGCAGATGAGTAGCATAGCTATAGGGGGCATCGTGGTAAGTACTGCAAGCACCAACATGCGCTGTGTAAACCAGGGGCGTAGCTATTAAAAAGTGTAGCACAGTGCTCGAATTATGGTGTTGGAGAAGACTCTTGAGAGTCCCCTGGACTGCAAGGAGATCCAATCGGTCAATCCTCCAGGAAGTCAAGCCTGATTGCTCCCTGGAAGGACAAATCCTGAAGCTGAAGCTCAAGTACTTTGGCCACCTCCTGAGAAGAGAGGACTGTTCAGAAAAGACCCTCATGCTGAGAAAGATGGAAGGCAAAAGGAGGAGGGGGCGGCAGAGGATGAGATGGTTAGACAGTGTCACCAAAGCGATGAACATGAAATTGGGCGAACTCCGGAAGGTAGTGGAGGACAGGGAGGCCTGGTGTGCTGTGGTCCAGGGGGTCGCGAAGACTCGGACACGACTTAGCAACTGAACAACAACAGCACAGTGCAGCAGTCAAAATGTAGCCCCAGAAGTGACATCACCATATCACTGCTCAGAATGGCTCCGGTGGCCCTTGCAGTCCTTATCATGCTGCCCCCTGTAGGTATTCCACTGAATTAAAGGAAGCCTTCTTTCCGAGTCTGAGACGGGTTCAATACTTGGTGCCTTGTGCAGATGTACACTGAGAAAGAGAAAGAGAGAGAGAGGCCTTTTCATTTTTTTTAAATAGAAATTAAAATCGGCAACTTTGATCATCCGGGATGATCAAACATCCCGGTCTCTTTTGGAGCATTTTGCATTTTAATATGGTTGAAGTTAGGGCAGGAAGCAATTTCCTCCTCCTCCTCCACCCCCTCCCCCTCGAGCTTTGTGGCTCTTTTCATATGTAATTATTCTCCGAGCACATTAGATAATGCTGCTGTTCCCACAGCTGTATACACATCTATAAATCATTAATGAGGCAGTTAACTGAAACACAACCATAAAGGAATTTGCATTACCCAGCAGAGCCCGGCCTTAATTGACTTCCAGTTATTTACAATTAATTTTTTTCCCCATTTGGAGTAATAATCCGTAACTCTGATTTTCTTATTTTTTTTAATATATATACTTTTTTTATTTCGGATTATGATGGGCGTTCCTCAAAAGTTCTTTTCTTGGCTTGATTTTGCGTGCGCTTTGGTCCCAGCTAGGGTTTGTTGATCGCAGTTGTGAGATACTTTGGAATACCCTCCCCTTAGAGTTAAGAACTGCTCCATCTTTGGCGGTATTTCGGCGGGGGCTGAAGACCTTTTTATTTCAGCAGGATTTTAATTGCTGACAGGCTGGCTGGTCTTTGCATTCTTTTATATTTTTGTACTTTTATGATCATGGGATGTCTGTTACTTTTATATTGTATTTTTATATTGTTTTTAATTACTGTTTTTAATTATGATGTATTTTATTGTGTTTTAATTTTTGATTTTGTAATGCCGCCTTGAGTGCCTTCAGGCGGAAAGGCAGGGTAGAAATTTAATTAATAGTAATAATAATAATAATAATATGAAATCGATAGTCATACAAACCCATGGGAATTTTGAACTCCAACACTAAACTATAAGGCCTACTGTTTCTCTCTAGAGAGAAACAAGTGGTTAATGATGTTTCAGGCCCAGGCAAGGCCTGACTGGTAAAAGAGGCGGGCAGTGCGAATTCCTAAATTGATACATGGAAGAAAGTTCTCAGAGAGACACAGCTGTAACCTTGGGTGAAACTTGCATTGAGTCAATAGCCATCCCTAGGCATCCTGGGTAAAAGCACGAGCAAGGGAGGGGGAAAGTAAATTATTCTGCATGAGTGTTAGCAGGTGGCTGGGGATAACCAATGAAGATACAGTAAGAAATTCCGCCTCAGTAGTATAAATTGTTGCACCCATTTTGTACAAGGTGTGGTATGCAGTTTGTTCTGTTTGGCATTGCTTGCCACCCATATTTGCAAATATGACAATAAACCTTTCTTTTGAACCATACCCTTGGGGTCCAGAGTTTTATGATTGACACAGTCAACCATTCAGATTGAGGTATTATATGCATGGAAATGCTCCTGTTTACTTCCTGCTGTTTTGGGAGGCAGAGGAAAGGGGTGCCTGTCCTCCTGGCCCAGCCACCCCACACTGATGCAGGGCCTGCCAATTGTTGGCCCCATACCTGGCTGTCTACCAATTGTGGTTGTTGCTCTTCTCCCCTCTTGCTCCCTCTTGGATTGGAAAAAGGGAGATAAGAAGAAAAAAGGAAGTTGAAGAAACTCTAGCTCAGGTGTATTGGGAGAGTTGAGGCAGATAAAACGAAATACTTTTTTTTACCCAGTGAGTAGTTAATCTTTGGAACTCCTTGCCACAGAGGCGGGGATGGCTTCTGACCTCTTAAAAGTGGTGGGCAGAAGTATCTGCTGGCCATGTTTAAGGCGTCCATGCTAGCTTCA
This sequence comes from Lerista edwardsae, assembly GCA_029204185.1. NCBI lineage: Eukaryota > Metazoa > Chordata > Lepidosauria > Squamata > Scincidae > Lerista > Lerista edwardsae. The sequence goes on along the minus strand of JAJKFI010038497.1, from coordinate 11,367 downwards.
GGTCCCATTCTGAAGATCCCTGCAGCTTCTGGAAGGTCTCTGCAGCATTCAGAGATCTTTTGTCACTTCTGGCTGCACTCTGCTGGCTACTTGAGGGTCTCTGCTGGATTCTTCTGCTGGCAAATAAGGTACCCCTTGCCTCTAACCTCACTAATACCATAGGATCAATGGTTCATTATCTGTGAATTTGCTATTCGGGAGAGTTTCCAGGAACCTCTAAAATGCACTCAAACTGAGTGTTGGGAGAGTTAGAACGGATAAAAATACTGTTTTTTACCCAGTGGGTAACTAATCTGTGGAACTCCTTGCCATAAGAGGCAGGGATGGCTTCTGGCCTGGGCATCTTTAAAAGAGGATTGGACAGATTTCTGGAGGAAAAGTCCATCGTGGGCTGTAGGCCATGATGGATTGTGCAACCTCCTCACATTAGAAGTAGGCCAATTCAGAATACCACATGCAAGGGAATGGCCACAGGATGCAGGCATCTTGTTGTCTCATGTGCTCCTTGATGCATCTGGTGGGCCACTGTGAGATACGGGAAGCTGGGCTAGATGGACCTTTGACCTGATCCAGCAGGGCTCTTCTTACGTTGTAAAGCACAGGAGCCTACGGATTGTGAAGACATTGGTGCTAGCCAAAAGCCGGTATAATTGTTCTGTCTGGGATAGAGGTGAGCCAATCAGCTGTAACCTTGACATGTTTTGCAATTTACTACTGAAGTCATTTTCCCCTTCCTCCCCCCTGCCTCCTTGGGTTGCGTCGGGGGGATGTTCCACTGCATCATGTTCTGATTTGTAATGCAAAGCAACGGCGGTAGATTAGACACGGGTCGTTTGGCCTGTCAGGCGCTAGGATGCTCACAAATTGGTCCTCCCTCTTTGTCAGTCCCTGAACTTGTCCAAGTCCTCCTTACCTACTCCAGGTTAGGCTGGGCAAGAAGGAGGTGAAGTTTGCCAAAGTTTCAAGAGACTGCCCTGGAGGCGGAATCTGGTTGCAAGGAGATTTATCGGTTCATCTCCTCTCTCTCTGTGCCAGATCATCACAGTTTTGCCATAAGTCAAAGCAAATAGAAGATGGTAACAATGCCGTCTTGAAAAGATCGCCATTCGACTTTAAACACCAGCTTCCACAGAAGTGGGCGAGGGTGGGGATTTTTATAAATTGTACACGTTTTTTTAATTAACCTGAAAGCTGTAGTAGATTTTATAAGAACATAAGAAGAGCCCTGCTGGATCAGGCCAAAGGCCCATCTAGTCCAGCTTCCTGTATCTCACAGTGGCCCACCAGGTGCCCCAGAGAGGCATGAGACAACAAGATGCTTGCATCCTGTGGCCACTCCCTTGCACCCGGTACTCTGAAGTAGCCCACCACCTTTGTAAGGAGGTTGCACAATCCATCATTGCCTATAGCCCATGATGGACCTTTCCTCCAGAAATCCGTCCAATCCCCTCTTAAAGGCATCAAGACCAGATGCCATCACCACCTCCTGTGGCAAAGAGTTCCACAGATTAACTACCCGCTGGGTAAAAAAGTACTTCCTTTTATCTGTTTTAACTCTCCCAACCCTCAGTTTTAGCGGATGCCCGCTGGAAGCAGATGCTTCCTTTTCAAGGAAGACCTTGCAAAGGACAGGGTTGGGTTTTGTTGTTCTTGCCTTTAAAGACACCATCGCCCCTGCTAACACCACACAAGGATGTATTTCAAATGGTGGTTATCTTGTATCTAGCAGGAGAGGGGAGCCTCTGTCCTTGTTTGGCCCAGTACAGTGAGCCCTCCATCTGTGGGTTTGGCATTTGCAGACCTGAGCATCTGTGGGCTACCCTGACTCAATGGGAAGCCACTTCCTGTTTGTGTTGGGAACTTCTGGTTGTGTCCGGGCGGTGTTCTGAGGCAAGAGCACATTTGGACCACTAGCAGAGTCAGGGAGGATGGCGCATGTCTGTGTGCTGGTCTCTCTGACTCTGAGAGTGGGCCAAACATACTTTACGGTGTCCCTTGTGCCAGTCAAATGTTGTTGGCCTACCTGTGCTGGCCTAACTCCAGGTTAGGATGATGTCCTAACCTGAGCCGCTTGAGACAAATAGTAGAGTTTTAAAAAAATCCAACAGACTCAAGGTGCAATCCTAACCAACTTTCCAGCCCAGGGAGAAGGGCAATGCAGCTCCAAGGTGAGGAAACACACTTTCCCTTACCTTGAGGAGGCCTCCATGACTGCCCCCCAACTGCAGGATGCAGCACATGCACCATTGACACAGCTGTGTCCGTGCTGGAAAGTTGGTCAGGATTGTGCCCTCAAAGAAGCAGAGGAATAGATTCCTAATTATGGATCTCCTGGTGATCTATTGCAACAGGCCAATATCCTTGAATAAGCCATCCTGCCATGTAGTAGAGTTCTCTGCACGGAAGTGTTACTTACAAGTCTGCTCATTAACTTGAGCTGAGAGATACCAGTTTTGAGCGTTGGTTCGTCAATATTTATCAGGCGCCGGCTAATAAGAATTCAAGAAGAGATTCCTTCTCTGAAGGCTCACGGTCCCCTAAATTTCATGTGACAGTGCTTTGACATTTAAAACTATTCTTGGAAGGGCAAATGAGAAATCGATGGAGTGCTCACCGAGCTAATATCAATGCGGGGCGAAGGACAGCCGTTCGGGCTTTGAGGAGGAAAGGGATGTTAAGATGAGGTTGCTGGGGTGTTGGGGGGAAAAAATGCTTGCGCTTCACAGGGGATTTTGCTCGAGGAAGCAGGTTGGCAGGGAGCCTAACTCCTTTCTCCATCCCAGTTCCCACCCCTCTCCCCATCAGTGAGGCAGTGAGAAAGAAGAAAGATGGGCAGTGGCATAGCTAAGCTGGAGCAAGGGGTACATTACCCTGGGTACCACATCTTGAGGGGGTGCCAACCTGCACTCCTGATGATAGATCTCGAGGCAGTTGGACACCCAGAGGAGTGTCTGGGAGGAGTTTTGAGGCCCAGGAACAGCGGTGTTATGCTGCCGGAACGCTGGGCGGGACATCCGGGTGATCGTTTGCGTAACCAATTACGCCGCTTGCATACGTTACGCAAACGGCGTAATGCTGCAGAACGCAACAAGCGGGCTGTCGATCACCCGGATGTCCCGCCCAGCGTTCTGGCAGCATAACACCACTGCCCGGGAAGGCTGTGCCCGGTCTGTGTGAAAACCGGAAATGGCTTTCTAAGGCTTCCAGGAGGCCACAGGTGGGCATGCACAGCCACCCTGCACCTCAGACCACTTCCTGGACATCCCAGGGGGGTATTCTGGGCATCTGGCCCCCAGGGGTGTTAATATGTTTGTGCCCCAGGTGCCAGATTCCTTAGCTACACTGCTGAAAGTGGTACAAGAAGTGTCCATGCTGGCAGAGCATCAAGGCCAGCCCATCCACAAGGCCAACTGAAGCAGTTGCCGAAGGCAGCAGATGGGTAGCTGAGGGTGTATATGTGCTTGTCTTTCCTCCTTCGTGCCACCACTGCTCCTCTTTTGTATTTGGTTCCCTGGATTGGAAAAGGGGGGGACAGAGAGGAACAGGTAAGGTGGAGGAGAGAGCTGAGCTAGAACACTGGAAGGTGGGAGGAGCGGAGGTTGGCAGGTCATCAGGTGAAATAGGCATAGGTATGTTGAGGTCTTCCATCCATGCTCCCTTCTCACTAGATTGGGGCTGAGCTATTTTAGAGCTTCTTCCTATAATAAGGGCAGCCAGTATATATTTCCAACTGTGAAATTCCATGCCAGAGAGCTGTGTTTTCTTGGACGGTGTATCCACCTCATTCCTACACACAGAGTCCACTGCATGGTCCTTTCTATTCGTCCCTTGTGGGTGCAACTGATAGGCTGTTATGACCCATTTATACTCTGGACCACTGTTATTCGAACTGTGGTTCGGGACCCACTTGGAGGGTCCCGATCTGATGTGAGGTGGGTCGTGGAAAGCTGGGAGCCACCATTTTGGAAACCGCAGACCTTACTCTGGTTCTATTCCTTTTGTGAGTGTTAACAATTTGAATTTTCCAGGGAGGGTTTTTATATTTTGTTTTTAGCTCAGTGCCGTTGCATCATATTTTGTCCTTATCTGGCTTTCTGTCAGGGATGTTCCATGGTTGGACAAGTGCTGCAGTCCAAGAATGCCAATTTGCATTTCAGGAGTGTCATTGTATTATGTTCTAATGACAGCACTTCCTGCTTGGTGATGTCACTTCCTGCCATGACATCACTTCCAGGCTAATGACATCACTTCCGGGGGGGCCCCTGACACGAGTGCAATTTTGAAAAATGGGTCCTGGTCTAAAAAGTTTAAATGCCACTGCTCTAGATCTAGCCATCTTCCTAGGAGGCTGTGCTTCCATGGTGGAGATGAACAGCAAAAGTCCCTTTACCATACTGCTACAAAGCCTAAAGAAGTGTGCATGGAATAGCTGCAGATTTGCCCTCATCTTCCCTGCCACCTTTCCCTTTTCCCTATGGTCTCCCAAGTGTCTGTTTCTAGATCATGCAAGTTCCTCAGGGCAGGGACCTTGATGGTGCTCTAGCACGTTGATGGCGCTCTAGCAATAGATAATTAAGTCACAATAATAAACAAGAGGGGTTTGAAATCTCTCTCTCTCTCTCATCCATGTCCTGGACATCAATTGCAGCCAAAGCAGAGGTAAATGAATGCAAACAAGGGAGGATCTTTTAAGACCCCAAATGGAGTCTAGTAATGCTCCTGAAAATCAGAACCATAGCATAATACTGTAGAGTTTGATGAGGAGTCTCCTTCATGTTGGCAGGATCTACTTTGATTTTTTATTAAGTCCACCAGCCAGAGTCAGGTGCCAAAAATACTGGCTTGCGGGGATAGAGCCAGATGCAGAAGGACGACCCTGCAGCGAGAGGCAATTACCTGCTGCATCCCAGGAGCCATACACTGGGATGACCTGCATAGATGAATTTAAATCTACATCTGCATTGCTACGGATTGGGGATATTAATGCAACTTTCCACCTGCTTTTCTTCCTTCCAGTTCAGTGTTCCTCGGTTCTCCTTCCAGGTTGCAGCTCGATTGAGATGGAGCGGTGGCCGTAGCGACAGGTGAGTTCTGCAGTAGGCACCCTTGCCATCACCATCCAGAATGGCTTGGATGGCGAGTGGGAGGGGCCGCTTACAGCACCTGCAGTACTTATTGCTACCGCCTGCCCCCCCCCGGTAGCTTGCTAAGTGTAGTTCAAAGAGAAAGAACTTAGCTATAGAAGTCCCAGGTTCAATGCCTGGCTGCATCCCAGATAGGACAGGGAACAACTCCTGCTCGAAACCCTAACCCTGTATATCGACACTAAAGTATGTTTGGACCACACTTGGAATCAGAGAGGCCAGCACACGGACATGTGCCATCCTCCCTGACTCCCAGAGTGGTCCTAATGCACTTTATGGTGGCCCTTGGGCCAGTCAAACGTTTCTGGTCTAACTGTGCCAGCCTAACTCCAGGTTAGGATTGTGCCCTCAATTGCCTCGTTCCTATTCGTTGTTGTGCTTTGATTCCCATTGTTAATATGCGGTCGGTCGTTATGCCCACTTGTACATTGTATAGGGTGTTAGGTTTATAAGAGGATTCCACAACTTCCACTGCTCTTTTGACTAACCCCTGCTAACTGGGCAAGAGGCACTTTTTCAAGTGGTGCTCCTCTTATATTTGGCAGGGGGAGAGCAATTGTCCCTCTTCACCACTGCGCAGTGTCTGTTCTAGTGACCGTTGCTGGTGGTGTTTTGCTTTTTTTAGATTGTGAGCCTTTTTGGGACAGGGAGCCATTTAACTTTATTATTACTATTTGAATTTTGTGTTGAAAAGCGGTATATAAATACGATTGATTGATTATCATCCTGGGGTGGGGTGCAGAGTGCTGTTATATTCAAAAAAAGCAATTTCCAAAGTCAAACAAAGTGTTTTCTTTTAATACTGTAGTCTTTCGCAAGAACATTTTAACAAAGAATGTGTACTTTTTAACTTAATATGGTACAACAGAGAAACTATCTTTTAAAGTTTCCATAATCTAACATTCTACCCCAGAGTCAGCCTTTTCCCACCCACCCCGTTTTAAAAGACCAAAAAGCGAAGCGGAACGGAGAATAAAAAAAAAAAGCATCAATGGATAATCCCTTTATTACATCGGCTATTGGGGATTTAGTTCACACTCCCAAATGGGTCATCTAAAGGAAAGGACCTTTTTTTTTACATTATCATCATCAGCATCATGTTAAAAAAATGTACACATTTTTTTTTCTCTCTCTCTCTCTTCAAAACGTAATATATATTGAGTCTCAGCTTCAGTAAACAAAGCTTAAATTTATAAACACAATTGAAACGGCTCCAGGTTGAACAGTTTCAGTGATAAAACTGGACGTACAGCCAGTGAAAGACTTTTGCAGCTTATTAAATTCATTGTGCCATCGCTATACAGTAAAAGCTAAACTCCTTGAAATAAGAAATAAAAAAAAAACCCAGCAACAACAACAAAAAAACCAAAGTTAGTTCTTTTGGGGAATCATTCCTGCATGTGCTTAAAAATACTAAAATTTTGTCTCTCTTTCGTTTTCAGCCTTCTCTCCTCTGTGACCTAAACCGATCGGTTGAGACAGGTTTGGTTCGGTATGAAAAGCTTGGAAAGAAGTCTCCATGTTTCTCAATGACGTTTTGGCAGTTTTCCTCGCACGGGGTCGCAGGGCATTGTCCACATTTCAATGCTACCAATCCTGTTCTTCACACAGCACTGAAGGCATCAAAGGTTAGACAAGACGTCTTCCAGGAGCTCCGTGGTCATCTGATAAGTGATAGTTGCCCACCCCCTCCCTCCCTTTCATATGAACTGTCTTCAGTACATGATGGTAGGTTTGATGTATGTTCTGTTTTCTAAAAGAAAAGAGAAGACAAGAGAGTAATAATTCCGTGGATTACAAGCTTGGAAAAAACTCTGAGCTCAAATTGCATTCCTAACCTGGAGTTAAGTGGGCACAGTTAGGTGGATCAGGCCAAGGGCCCATCCAGTCCAGCTTCCTGTATCTCACAGCGGCCTACCAGCTGCCCCAGGGAGCGCACAAGACTACAAAATGCTTGCATCCTGTTGCCACTCCCTTGCACCCGGTACTCTGAAGTAGCCTACCAGTAATGTAAGGAGGTTGCACAACAAAATCATGGCCTACAGCCCACGATGGATTTTTCCTTCAGAAATCTGTCCAATCCCCTTTTAAAGGCATCTAGGCCAGATGCCATCACCACCTCCTGTGGCAAAGAGTTCCACAGTCCGCTGGGTAAAAAAGTATTTCCTTTTATCTGTTTTAACTCTCCCAACACTCAATTTTAGTGGATGTCCACTGGTTCTGGTGTTGTGAGAGAGGGAAAAGAACATCCCTCTGTCGACTCTATCCCTCCCATGCATAAGTTTGTATGTCTCAATCACACAGACATGCACAATCGTCCCTGACTCCAAGAGTAGTCCAAACGTGCTTTATGGAGGCCCTTGTGCTGGCCAGACTTTGCTGGCCTAACTATCCAGGTTAGGGTTTTGCCCAGTCTAAGGCAATATTCAAGAGCAACCAGTTCTGCCTATTTCTGGTGGGTGGGGTGAAGAACAACAACAAGATGGCCCAATCAGGACCCTGACTCATTTCTGAATATTTTTAGGACACTAATGTGGACCACAGACATGAGGGACCACATTACGGAAACCAGAATCGTGGGCGCAACTAACAGTGAGTAAAACAGTCAAAGCATCACATAAACTATAGTTTTGTTTTTTACTGCTAATCTGTCTGCAAGAAAGTGTATTTTCAGATGCAGGAAAGCATTAAAAATCATCATGGGAAATAATATCTCCTAATAGGGTTGGCGAGTTATTTTGGTCACTTCTGCGCTTATTCCAGCATCCACTTTTACACACTGAAACAAAAAGATGCTCTTTACAACACAGGGCGAGCAAAACGGAATGCAGATTCCTCTTAGTTGTGGAGCCGTGAGCAGCAACAAGGCGACAGGAAAATGATTCTCCCAACCAGTCAGGGTCTAACGCTGACCTCCCCTTCCTCTTTTGCATATGCCAATACCCATCTTCAAAAGGAAAAAGCCCTGTATTGACCAAACACAGATCCTTGGCGCAATCGCGGTTTTTTTTGCTACATTTCAATTTTGAAATGCATTTCGGCTATAATATGAGTGATTTATCATTTAACGGGAGCTGTCAAAGTCAACTCCAAGATAAAACAAAAACATCTGGAACCATAAACAGCCGAGCGCGGGAGCCGAATGCTAATCCGCATCGATACATGTTCGCTTCATTACGAACAGGAAACGGCTAATTAATGATTGACTGTTTTCGTGTTGTCACGAGGATGCCTGCTCTCCAAACAGAGATGAGCTCAGACGGAGCTCGGACGTAAACAGCATGGAAGCAGGGAAACGTGGCTACAAGAATCTTTAGGAGCTTGGGAATCTCAGAAAGGGTGTCAGGACTGGATTGCATCTTCATAATGGATGACTATTGTGCCTTTAGCTTTCTAAGTAAGAGAACAAGGAAGAGAGTATCTCCTTCCCACCATTTCAGACATGGGAATAGGCAAGAGTGACTAGGCAGGAGGCAGGTCATAGCTTAGTGGGCAACAATCGAGCAGGTCACAAAAGGCACAAAACTCAGGAAAAAAACATCAGGGCCAGCTTGTCCAATTGACTGATAAGACAAGCTTGTGCATGTCTACTCAGAGGTAAGTCCCACTCTGTTCTGTGAGCTTAACTCCCAGGAAAGTGAGTATAGGATTGCAGCCCCGGATGGAGGCTTCAGGAGATGGACTGAAAGAGGGTGTCCATCTCCTTAAGCCCTTAGCCATTGTGACTAACTGGCACTGGTAAGCCAGTCCACAATGAATTTGTCCAGATCCTTTTGAAAACCATCTAAGCTAGTGGCCGGCGCCACATCCTGTGGCAGTGAGTTCCAGAGTCTAATTTTAAAGAATAAATGTTGTCCCTCCTAAGCACCTTGCTAATAAATTTCATGGGATGCCTCCTTGTTCCAGTGCTGTGAGAAAGAGAGAGAAACACTCTCTAGCTCCATAACATGCATAATTTTGTAAACCTCGGCACAATCCTAACCTGGAGATAGGCTGGCACAGTTAGGCCAGCAAAGTTTGGCTGGCACAAGTGACACCAGAAAGTACATTTGCACCACTCTCAGAGTCAGAGAGGCCAGCACAGAGACGTGTGCCATCCTCCCTGACTCAGAGAGTGCTCCAAACACACTTTATAGAGTTCCTTGTGCCAGCCAAAAATTGCTGGCCTACCTCCAGGTTAGGATTGCGCCCTCAATCATGTTCCCTATTAGTCACCAATATCTCCCCCACCCTATCCTAGGAGGAGATATAATTTCCCATTATGATCTTTGATGCTTTCGGGCATCTGAAAATACTAAGATGCCCCAAGCATTTTTGTGTAGTTTCCTAAATATGGGCCAGCAGCCTGCAAGATTGGCTACCTAGATTGCGCTCTTCTGCACTTTTCCCAACTCTACAATATTTTGTTTTGAAGATACAGTGTACAGAACTGGACACAAAAGAAAAGAAACAAGAGTCAAAAAAACCCCATCCTGCACGGAACATTCACTACCTTTCGACGCTCCCGTTTTACGGCGTGTTTTACTACATTACACAGTCAAGATTTTAAATAAATCTTTGGGCCATAAACGTAGCCTTTTATTAGGATTATCCCATCATCAAATATTCATTTATGTGGGCTTCATTCTATTAAAAAATGAAATTAGAGAAAGGTGAGCCAAACTGGGGATTTGCTATACTTTAAAGCATAATTTAATTCTCTAGAGATAATATTGACAATATAAAAAGGGTATAAATGATATTCTCCAACACTAAAATATGCTTATGAGCCCGTGGTGCATGATAGTCTCTTTTACAACCCACCGTGAAATGCATGACTGCCTTAATAAGCAAGACATTTAGAAAGGGTTTTTTTTTCATACCCGCTGCATTGTGTAACATGAATAAAGATCTCACCAATGCGCCTGTGTGCCAAATCCTATGTTAATGATGGCAATCTCTCGCCTGGACGATATTTTTCTTTCCTAACAGGGTAGTTATTGCATGGCATAGATGTCTCCTTCTGTTCTATATTTGGAATCACGGAGAGAAAAGGGCCACCAATAATTCTGCAGGTGGGAATGGAAGAATTCAACATATGCCCATGCTCACTTTTGCAGAAAAGGGGACCCTTCTGATGGTGCGCTAGGAAACAGGGACGGAGTTTGTCTCTTTGACAGCTACTGCCAGCAAAACTGATGGTCTCCTTCCTGCTGCTATTTTGACCCCATTCGCTGCCTGGCACAATGTGACCGAGAGGGCAGGAAAGATCTGGTCCTTCACTCTGAATTGGCTTCCTAATGATGCCAACCAGGCAATCAGCTTTGGCTGTGTGATGCTGGCACTAAGCCAACGCAGAGTGAGGGCAAACACCCTTTTCCCAGCTCTCTGCTGCTGTCAAGAGGGGGGTGGGAATGGCACAGTGCGCAGCTGCCACCATTGCCAGGACCACCAGCAAGGTGGTGAGGACAATTGAGCATGGGAAGACGTTGGTGAAACTTTTAGGCTGCAAGCCTAACCTGGAGTTAGTATGGTTGGACCATAACCATAAACCATAACCAGCGTAAAGTATGGTTGGACCACTCTTGGAGTCAGAGAGGCCAGCGCACAGACATGTGCCATCCTTCCTCACTCTAAGAGTGGTCCTAGTGCGCTTTATGGTGGCCCTTGTGCCAGCCAAGCTTTGCTGGCCTAACTGTGCCATACTAATTCCAGGTTAGGATTGCACCCTTATTCTCCCTCAAAAGCTTCCTTTGCAAGCTGAAAAATGTTTCATCTTAAACTGTTAAACTATTCAAGTATCAGAGGGGGAGCAGCTTGGTGGTGGAGTACCTACTCAACTCTTGGGTAGGGCAGGAAAGAAACTCTAGATAGCCACTGCTAGCTAGAGGAGACAATACCAAGCTAGACAGATCAATGCTCTGATTCATGACAAGGTAGTTACCTACCTAGGGCCTTAGGGCTGCAATCTTATCAACACCTTCCCAGGAGTAAGCTTCATTGAACACAATGAGACTTACTTCTGATTAAGCATGCACAGGATTGCACTGTTAAGTCCAGTTGAAAGTGTAGAGGCTAAGCAGTCTTGCTTTCTTAAATGATAAGGTTTTCATATTTCCTGTATTGGCTTGCCTGAGTTATTAAATCAGATCATCTCTCTCTCTCTCTCCCTCTGCTTATTTCTTTCAAGTGGAGAAGGGGGGGGAAGAAACCTGAAGATGAAATGCATAGATATCCTTTCCTT
>JAJKFI010038494.1:0-11071 GCA_029204185.1 Lerista edwardsae | reverse complement strand
AGAGAGAGAGAGAGAGAGAGAGAGAGAGAGAGAGAGAGAGAGAGAGATCTTGCATGGGAAGTATAGATTATATACATATACAACTGGTAATGGTATTTGTCTGCTAAATCTTTATTATCTGCATATCAACCAATATATCAATATCAATCAATAATATTTACATATTGTTTTTCAGCACGAAGTTCACAAAACAGTTTACAGGCAAAAAATATGGAAATTTAAATCAATTAATTAATTGACTAAAAATCTGAAAACTGATCCAGTAAAAATATATTTAACAGCTCCTCCTCCCCTCTCCGGGCCACCCCACTGTTCAAGGCCACCTTCCCTCCACCCCTTGCAATTCCTTTTTTTTCCCTTTTGGCTTTGAATGCCTAGGAGTCAAATGTCTGGAAATATTTTAGACAGCTGGAGCCCAATTAGAGATATATTCTACCTATATTCCATGTCTATCATTTTACAAGGTTCCAATTAGTGAGGAGAAAGAAATAATAGAGTGTAAGAATGCCCCTGAAAGAATGCAATAGAGAAAGTAGCACTGGTAACATGACAGAATAACAAAATTTCCTTCTCCTGCACACAGCCATACAAATTCTTTAACAAGGGCAGGCATTAAGTTATTATTTATTTCTTCTTGGTTTAAATTACATTCTCTCTTCTTACTCCAACCTCGTTCTGCATTTGATTTGAGGGGCTACATCATGTACACCCCCAATACTGGCCTTCAAAATATTTATTCCTTCTGTAGGCTATGTCTTTTATGTGAAATCAAACATAGACTGTCAGCTGAATATGCTGAAATGGAATTTTTGACCCCTTTTTTTATAAAGAACTGTGTGAAGAGCACATCTTTTTGAGAGACTGCCAACTGCTGGCTAATGGAAAGTAAAATTATAGCAACAGTATAATCTTCAGTCCTGCAGCAGTCTTAATTTAAATTTCCAATCAGGATTGCCTCTGCTTAGGCCTTCTCTTAGCCTAAAACAAAAACAAAACAAAACATGTTAACAAAATTGTTTTGGACTATAATTCGGATGGTTTTCACAGTCACACCCTGCAGGTGGCTATGCAAAGTGAATCACCAACACTAGGAGAAAATGTTGCAAGACACACATCCGAATCCCAATGTCAGCATGAGTTCAGAAAGGATGGTGGACCTGACTCCACTTTGGCTGCATTGTGCCTACAGCCGAGTTGGAAAATGCTCTAATTTATACAATATAACTTGTTTTGAATTGATTTTGTTTACTGATTGATCCTTGCTCCTCTGCAAGCTCAGTAGGAGAGTGAGAAGCGCACAACGGCAAGGGCCACCCGCAGGCCTGCTCCAAGTTCAGGCAGTTGGCAAGGCCTTGTTCAGGCTGTCTTGGAGCTGCCTTGGGCCAAAGAGTGTGTATTTAAAATCCATAAACAACCAACAACTTGTCCTTTGAATCTTAGATTTTGGAACTCATCCTGAATTCTTCACAACTTCTCTGAGGCTCGTTTCAGCCCATGTTTAATGCCTTGGACACCACAGAAGTCTCTCTAATTCCGGCATATGAATGGAGAAAGAAAAGGCACTTTGGGGTCTGCATAGCATCTTCCCCAGTATCCTAACGGGTTTATTTCTAAAATCAACAGTAAAAAGGTAAAGATTTTCCCATGACCGAATGGTCTAGTTGTGATTGACTATAGGGGGTGGTGCTCATCTCCATTTCTAAGCTGAAGAGCCAGTGTTTGTCCTAGGAGAAGCTTCCGTGGTCATGTGGCCGGCATGACTATACGCCAAAGCGCACGGAACGCCGTTACCTTCTCACCTAAGTGGTACCTATTTATCTACTTGCATTTTTACGTGCTTCCGAACGGCTAGGTTGGCAGGGACAAGCAATAGGAGCTCACTCCGTCGTGTGGTCTCGAACTCCCAACATTCGGTCAGAAAGCCCAGCAGCAGCAGTTTAACTTGCAGCGCCACCACGTCCCAAAATCAACAGTACATGTTACCTATGAATAATCACCACCATTATTTATACTGCATTTAGAGGATTCCAAGCAATTCACACAGATTAACACAGAGGGTTTTACACTCTTTTTTAGTCACATCACTACACTATACTACACTGGTTCCATTTGGACAATCCTAGGCACCGGACAAGAATATGCATCTGACACGTAAGTACTATAGATTATATGCCCAATCCTATCCTCCACCACTGGTGCTAATACAGCTGCACTGACTTTGGGAGGGGATAGGCCTGCAGGAGGGTTTTTTTTTTACTTACCTCCCAGCAGGCTGTCCAATCATCTATCAGTGTTCTCCTACCTACATCAACCATATTGCTGGTGTAGGTCTAAGGAGAGAAAAAGAACAGCCTGGGAAAGAGGGCATAGGACCCAGCATATGCTGGCTTCATCAAGATCTACACCTCCCTCCCTCCCCAGCCACAGCATGCTTCTGCCACCAACTTACTGGCACCAATGAAGGCTTTGGGAGCCACTGCTGTGCATGGTACGCCATTGTCTATTTGCAGCAGCAGCTGGGAAGAGCACAACAGTGGCCCAACTGTTTAGCAATAAACAGCCGCGGGGGGTTGGGGAATAAGACAACAAACAGTTTCACACTTTGTTTCCAAAACAGCATATTGGAAATTGGACATAATTAAGATCCAAGTCATTGGACTAGGATTTGACAAACTGGGTTTCCTCCATTTGTGCACAAGGCCCTTGGGATGAAGGATCAAACCTGCGCTAGGTGAATTCAGCATTAGGAGATGAGCACCACCCCCTATAGTCAATCACAACTAGACCATTCGGTCGTGGGATTATTATTTTTTGGGTGGCCCTAATGCTGAATTCTGAATTCAGCACCCATGTTTCTTTCCTACTCAAGAACAGGAAATCATTATTTGCATGTATATCTGCTTTCCATTTCAATGAATCCCAATTGCTAATAAAATATACTTAGAAACAGGACAGGAGTTCTGTTGAGGTTAAAATAGTCAGATGGATCTATCTGCAGAAAAGAATCAATGGACATCAGAATCAGGAGAACCTCCAACAGGGATGAAAAGGATCCCTATTGCCTTGTTCCAATGTAATGGGGAACCATAAGCCACTTTTGTGGGCTGCATTCTGGGACTTCTGGAGTTGCTAGGCTGCTGGGAGTTTAGGGGCCTTTTGCCAGTGCCGGACCTGGCCAGCCTTTGACACAATCCCTAATTCAGTTTGTACATAAAATGGAACTGTGGTTTAGTTAACAGCTAAAGTAAATGTTTTCTCTTTCTTGCTCTTACCAACAAAAAGGAGAAAGAAGACCAGTATGTAAGGGCTCAAAGAGGCTCATTCTCATAGCAGAAGACCATAATTTTCCATTACCTCTGAATCAGGCCAACAGGGATTCCATAAGCCCTGTTGAATTGTCTCCTGATCTCCTTTGAAAGAAAGAAGACTGACAACTCACAGTATTTTCTTTTGTAGATTATGATAAATGCACAGTAAAAAAAAGGGAATATTGTGTGATCCCAAATTCCACAGCTCACAATTATGCTAGTACAAATACCTGTGGCTGCTACTCTTAACCTTTTCCCTACTTGTATCTCCAGGTCTGCATTTTTAGAAGAAAAAAAATGGATACTGAAGAACTCAATATGCTGTGCGGATGCATAGGTTACGTTCAATATGTTGTGCCCCTTGGGATTGGATTCATCTACCTGTCGGTTCACATTAGGATCACCCCAAAATGCTGCAAGAGGAAGGAGCTCTAGTTTTATTCAGAACACAAAAGAAATATATCTTGAGATATATCTTCACCTCAGCTATAAGGAGCTGCACTCATCCTTGGTTAGACTTTGCCTCCCAGATAAAGGAATAAAAACAATGTTGGGCTCAGTGCAGCCACCCCAAACGACAAGCAGCCAGGTCCATGTGCCAACAGCCCACCAACAAGCCCAGTGCCAGTAAATCAGTAAAGGGGGCGGACGAGAGAAGAGGGTGGGCACAACAAGGCAGGGAAGGGGAGGAAGAGCCTTGACCAGGGAAGGGGGCCATCGAAACTGGGAAGCGGGCGATAGCAGCAGCACTGTTGATATTCTATCCCAATTTCTGGCCTCAGTCCACAGACCTGGATCCACTTGGACTTGCGCCTGACAAGTAGCTGGCACAGGTCTTAGCAGACTCCACAGGGCAGTGGAGGCCTACTCCAGGATGCAGGAACAAATCTTCCCTAAACTCAAGGAGGTCTCCTTGGACCTACACCAGCTCTATAGCTGCCATAAGCCCAACGAGAATAAAGAGGAGCGTGGACTAAACTTTGGGGGACAGGATCTGAACCTGCAATGGTGCTGATATCCACCACTTCCGGCTGCTCCCTACCTCCCCCCCCCAAACCACCCAGTTACTTCACCTGCCCTCCCCGCACCCATGAAATTCTTCACCCACCCCGTGCCACCTTATGTGACCATCAAATCCACTGGCTGCAATGGTGCTTCTCTGATGTTGCCACCATTTTGCGTCAACAGCTTAAAATGATCCCACAAGGTCATAAACAGCACATGCAGCACAACAGGATTGAGCTGCATATCAAATAGTTGCTCAAATTACTGGAAGCACCCATGAAATAATCTTCACTTAACCAATTATCAATCGTTACGCTAAGACCTGCTGCATTCTGCTAGGTTTAGGGCTTCTTCTTAAAAATTACTTGCAAATCTCACAGTAGCATTCCTAGATCACATTAGGTCTCACCTGACATGCCCTGAAGTCTCTGAATTGATCAGAGGTTGCTGACATTAATGATCCTCGAAGGGGTGGAATTGTGTACATCAGTTTAATGCAGATCAGAATTCCTACTTAGTCACAAACATGCATTAAGAGAGAAGGAAATCAAATCATTCTTTTACAATTGAGACAACTGGATGGTTGTTGTGTGTTAAGAGTAACCAATTGGCGTTTAGTGATTTCAAACCTCCCCCATCCTAGTGCGTCTTATGCTCTTGCATCATCCTTACAATTTTGTTTTATTTATTTGAAGAATTTATACCCCACCTTTCCCATGCCAAAGCAAATGCCCAAGGCGGCTTACAGAAAACAATGTAACCACAATAAGTAAAAGACAAAAATATTTAAAAAAACATTAAACATGAACACAGAGAACGTTTAAAAATAAGGCGAGACCAAATTCTCCTTATCAGGCCCTTTGGAGGGTGAGAAACAATTCACCAGGGGAGCAAACAAAGCATGACTGTATTCCAGAGGGACAGAGGTCAGCCAGTCTATCATCAATCAAGGTGCCAGACGAAATAAGTATTTGAGCCCTCTCCGAAAAGCCATGAGTATGTAGTTCTTAATTCCTCAGGAAAGGAATTCCATATTTCTGGTGCTGCTACAGAGAAGGCTCGTCCCCGAGCTGCCATCCCTTTAACTTGGGACAGAGGGGGCACTTGAAGGAGAGCCCCTTTAGATGATCTAAGAGGGTGAACAGGTATGAATGGGAGAAGGCGGTCCATTAGATAGATGTTCCCTGAGGCATCTGGTGGGCCAAAAACGAAAAGTACAGGTGTGTGGAGTCCTGCCTGGAACGCCCCATGAATACTTGATACCATGGATACTGAGGACACCTTTTTAAAAAAAAAAAATAGGGGAACATCAGTGGTTTTGCTGCAACAAGGTAAACAAAAAGAGATTTGGTTAATGTTCCCCTATCTTTCTAATAGGCGTCCCAATATCAATGGTGGATAACTGAAACAGCGGATACCAGGGCATGCCTGTACTTCTCATGTCCCTGGTTCTTTGTTATAGTTCTACTGTACTCAAGAACATCCCATGTGTATTTACTTTTATCCATTTCGATCCATCCTATTTCAGGATGCATTCCTAACCTGCGCCAGAACAGCATGGGCTGGCGGGCCTGAGCTGTATCCAACACAGGTTGGGACTGCACTGGTGCCTCCAAGGAGCAAGGCCATGTTCGCGCCCTTGCCCCGGGGAAGGTGCCAGCCAGGCCAATGGACTACTCAGATCTGTGCCCGCTATATAGGGGGCACAGATCAGAGTTCCCTGTGTGGCCCACATCGGCCGTGCGGCCCAAACCACCCCTGCACCAGCCTCCCCGGCCGGCATGAATTCATCAGGTCCAGGGCTGGATCTGAAGCCACGAGGCCAATGCACATCCTCAAGCTGACCTATCTGGCTCGAGTCATCGCAGACAAGCCTTACAGCACGTTTGTGACACTCCTGGACCGTCATAAGGGACTTTCTAACACAATCTGCACAAGAACCTGATAGTCCTAAAAAGGAAAAAAAAAAAGGATCTCTCCTGTCCCTGACACAGAACCTGACACACAAACCCACACACAATTTCTTTCCTCACACCTCTTGGTATACAGAAACACACTCATTCTAATATAAATTGTTTCATACGTGTTTTCTCATGAATGGCAGAACTGGTAGAAATAATCTTCCAAAAAAATAACTGGACACAAATGGCCTCAGCTTGGAGGAAAAAATTATTTAAAAAGTTGCTTGACCTTGTTCTCGTGGCAGCTTGATGTATGTTAGCTTAAAAAACAAAAAAAGGAAACGGCCCTCAATCCTTCCAAAAGAATGGATGCCCTGCTCTCTCACATCGACCCAGAATTTGTGAATCAGAGCTTCAAACAGAACAATTCAAACACAAGCCAGAGACTGAAATGGCAAAAGTACAGCATTATCTGTCAAAAAAGGGGAGAGGGGAATGAATCATATCTGGAACTTTATGAAAATTCCCATGTAATTGAATATGCTTGCTTCTGTAACATCCAAAGGGTCTATTTTATACACTAATTTTGTGGTGGTGGTGTTATTTGGACATCATTAGAGGGAACAAGTCAACTAAGACATTACATTGTGGACACAATCCTAACCAACTTTCCAGCACTAACTGTTCCAATGGAGCATGTGGAGCATCCTTCAGTGGAGTAGTAGTCATGGAGGCCTCCTCAAGGTAAGGGAATGTGCCTTATCTTCTTAGAGCTGCATTGCCCTTATCCTGATGTTGGAAAGTTGGTTGGGATTGCCCCCTCAGGTACACATTCAGGCAAAATGGATTATATGTCATCCTGCTTCATATGATGTATGTGTGAGGATGTGTACCTTCACTACAAGGCAACATAGTTAAAATGGCACATCCTCAACAGCGTTGGGTGAAATTTGGGGCAAGTACAGGAGGGGTTTCTTCACATGGCACATAATGTGTGAAAGTTAGTGCCACAAGATGTGGTGATGGCCACTAGCTTGATTGGCTTTAAAAGATGATGGACAAATTCATGGAAGGATAGGTCTGTGAATGGTTATTTGTCTCAAGGACTATGTGTTTCTCTTTCCACCATCAATAGGCTCACTTGCAGCGAGCAACGGGAGGAGACATGTATTGCTTTCTTTACTGCTTGTTGGCATCCCAGAGGCAGCTAGTGGACCACTGTGAGAAACAGGATGCTGGAGTAGCGGGACATTTGGCCTGATCCAGCTGGGCTTTTCCTTCCATTGAATGCCCATTGTTGCATGTAACTGTATCTGGATCAATACCTAAATATTTCCTTACTGAACCACATATTGGTTCAGAGCGTATCACTCATTGGGAAATGTCAATAGCTTCTCTAGCAAGCAGGAGAAAAAACAGCCAGCTTTTCTTTTGCTATTTTCCCTCTCTTTTCTTAAGACAGCTTCAATAATGCTTCTTGATATTAATTTTATTTGAGATGGGTAATAAAATTTGGAAATCATTAACTATTTTTATTAACTCTGTTCCAGTGAGGTCAGGAGAAGGCCAATTTGGCTTTTATTAGAATCAAAAGCTTCAGAGAGCGAATTTTACCTTGGATACAACATTAAGTGACAGATTACATGTTCTGAGTTTCATGTCTCCTGAAAACTTTAAAGAAATATCTCTCTTAAAATTGGTCAGATTAAAATTTTGAACAATTCATAAGCCCACAAGACATGGCCATGAATGGTTTATTGTTTGCAAATGGCTGCTCATCAAACAATACAACAGAAGTGTCCGAGGTGGTTAGATGTACAGACACGACGTAGGCAGATGTGTTTTCAATCTTTACATTGGATTGCTGAGTCATTGGACACTGCTGAGTCATTGGACACTGCTGAGTCACATCCAAACATGAGGGATTGTTCAAAAATGACAGCATCCTTCGACTTAAAACTTATCCTGGAACTGAAGTTGAGAATGGGGTTCCTTAAATTATTAAGCTGAGATTATAGGGTAGGGGTGTGGCATGATGGTCCAGGCCATGCCTGCCAAAGAAAGCTAAGCAGGTTCAGCAGCAGCCTGGAATTGGAGGGAGATGAGAAATCTGCTGACAAACCTCATGAACACTGTGTGGAATGTGGAGGAGTCAGCCACCGTTGGATAGCATCTTGAACACAGACCATGGCTACTGTGAAAGTTGGGAAGTGCAGAGCTAAGCCAGCATGACACCTGGTTGGCTGAGGGCTCTGTGAGTTCCTCTCACAAATATTATTGTAAAACCACCATTATTCAATGTAGATGCACCTGCCAACGTAAACTGCTACTTTGGGCACTGCTTAGGCAATGGGAAAGGTGGGATATACATTCTTCAAATAAATAAATCTTTAAGACTCTTGATTTCAGGAATGGCTATTCAAACTGTGGGTCGGGACCCACTTGGTGAGTTGCGACCTGATGTCAGGTGGGTCACAGAAAGCTGGGAGCAACCATCTTGGAAACTGTAGACCATGCTCTTGTTATATTCCTTTTTGTGAGTGCTAACAGTTTGAATTTTCAACTGAGGCTTTCTGTTTTGTTTTTAATTCAGTGCTTTTACATCATATTTTGTCCAAATCTTGCTTTCTGTCAGGGACGCATGCTAAAAAGAGGGTCCCAGTCTAAAAACTTTGAATACCACTGGGTTAAGGGAATCAAGAATGTGCTGTTGCTAAGTAAGTAAATCTCCCAACAGTCTTCACTGAGTAAGTACAAACATGCTCTCTTTTTCTTCCAATATGACACTCCAACAAAAGAAAAATAATTTTGACGTCTTCAATTTCCCCACACAGAAAAATTCAGTTCAGATCCCACTTCAGGGGAACACATGTTCCTCCCCTTCCTGATATCCTTTGAATGCGAGTCAAAAGTATGGAAACAGGTACCATAGGTCACCGAGATATTTCTTTTCCCTGCTAGAGAATACCTGAAGAGCTTGATGTGAGGCATTTCAGAAGCTGAAAGGTTTTGCCCATCAATGTATTCACATTAAAGAACCACGAAGTTTTCAGCTTTGATAAAATTAATACTTCAAGAATCCATTCTGGTGGATTTTCCTGCTTTAAGCAGGAGGCCTGGACTAGGTCTTATAGGAACCTTCCAACTCTATGATTGTATGACTTGAATCATTAATGCCAAGAAACCCTTATACTAATGGCATATACCAGCAGTCTCCAAATAAGAGAGTGCTGTGCGCCAAAAAAAAGCCCTCCCCAACCAGCACTTACCATCCCACCTCACGACTGCTTCAGTCTTCACCCAATCTGGGCACAAGGAAACTTTGGGCAGCTGCAGTTATTGCCCTATGTCCCAGCAGGCTTTGCAGCAGGATGCCTTGGCGAACACAATTGCCCAGAGCAGCCCTGTGTCCAAATTGGGTGAAACAGCAGCAACATGGCAGAACAAAAAGCGCTGCTCATGGTGAGGGAAAAGGCTCTCACCAGGCACTGGAACCAGCCTCCAGGCCGTAGCATGGCAAGGGCTGGCACATACTGAAAGCTCAATCTTGTGTAACTCCCTGTACAGCAATGTAGCTGCACCAATAAGGTATGTACTGCATTCCATGGGAGAGTTTCAGGCCATGAGGGACTCCTCAGGGTAAGGGAACATTTCGAGAAGAATACATACTCACATTTATCACAACAGCCAACTTTTAAATTTGCACAGCTTTCTGAAGCAGTATATGATGACTGCAGATGAAATCCACGGCAGACAATATCAACAGCGGAAATTAAGCATCTGTCTTAACATGATGAGTTCTACTAGAAGAACTATTTTATAAGGTTTCTTCCACTAATGTGGAACCAAGTACAGTTTCAAATGAATCGTTGAATAGGATGAATGATAAACACCGAAAGTTTATCTTCTCATTTAGTAACAAGGCATGAAGATGGGCTCTGGCTGTTTTCCGCCAGCGGGAAATTCAGAACAAAATCATCCAAGATAGCTATCCTTTTTAGCTATCACAACATAATGCACAATTTGGCAGCAAAACAAATACCTTAACACCTGCTGCCCCTGCTGAAAGCACTAGTTCTCATAGTTTTCCAGGACAGGATTCTGGGATGCCAGTAAAGGAATCATATAGATACTACCATTGCACATGCCTTCATTTATAGAATCAGGAAAAGTTGTAATTTCTTGCCCAGTTAACTGCAGAGATCACAGCCCAGGAATAGAGAAGGAAGTCCATTAATCATCAGGCTACATTTATTTTATTGACATTTTCCATTTTACTTAAAAAACAGACCAAAAAAAAAAAAAAGAACAGTTGCTCATACACTCTCATTTTGTGTATAACAGAGTACCATTTTGACTCTGCTATATTTTGCACCCTTAGAAATAAAGAAAATGGAAGGGGGCCCTTAAAAGACCTGTCTTCAACTTATTTTCCTGAGCAGGCAGCAACACACACTCCTTCCCATAGTAGTCAATATAAGATTAGGTGGTAAACATGCAGAGCAAGTAAGATTTTATTTCCCCTTGAGCTCCTGGAAGCGTTTTTTATCTTCTCCACATGCTAGTTAGAATGTCCAACACAGCAATGTCTTAAATATGCAAGGAAAACTTTTGCTCATCCTGAACTATAAACAGAATTTATAGGTTTTCAACTCAGTGTGAGTAGTGATGTTGAAAAGGTAAATAGTCAAAACTAAGTTTTTTTTTAGATTGTGAGCCCTTTTGGGACAGGGAACCATTTAACTGTATTATTATTATTAGCCTGTAAACCGCTTTGTGAACTTTATGTTGAAAAGCGGTATATAAATACGATTGATTGATTGATTGATTGATTGATTGATTGATTGATTGATTGAT
>JAJKFI010038493.1:0-12647 GCA_029204185.1 Lerista edwardsae | reverse complement strand
TTGATTGATTGATTGATTGATTGATTGATTGATTGATTGATTGATTGGATTTCTATCACCCAAGGTGGCTCAAGGCTTTTACTCCTTCATACCCCTTTGGAAGCTCCCAGCACCATGGTCTTGTGTTCACCCTTTAAAACACCCTTTCTTTCTAATATGTTTCCAGCAGTGGTTACAAACAACTCATTAGGTCCAAAAGCCCAGGCTGCAACCTGCTCCTCTTGGCTTTGTTCTTTGTAGAAGTAGAACATCCCCCGATTTCTAACACAAGTTATTTCCTTAAACCGCTGTACTGCTCACCAGCACGTCAAGTAACAGCGCGTCACCAACACCTAGGATTTGAGAAGAAAGGAAAAGACCTTGTAGCTCTGATTCAAGTGTTCACACTCCTTTCCTCGTCTGCAGTACTCAATTTAACACTTCAAAGGGATGAGAAAAGAGAGGAAACAGCATCTTGACTAGTACACAGAACCTGCAATCTCTCAATCTGGGGTGACCTTGATTCTCACTCATATGAGTTGAAAAAACCAGGATTGCTGCTCACTGCATTTTTTTATTATTCTTCGCTGGCTTTGATACCCCTGTTGTTTAAGAAGTAGAAGCAGTAAACAAACAGAAAAATACATTCTTTAAAAAGGAGTCAATAGGTTGAAACTTGCAGCATCTTCTTGAGTTTTTGTAAACAAATTTACAACTTCCTTTTTTTCCCCATATAAGATGCTCCTAAAGTCTTAGGAAATGGTTCTTTGGGTTGTGTTTTTCTTATGGATAGAATGCCAGTACAGGAAGCCCATTCCTTATAACAATTGTTGGTTCTATGTCTTCCTTCTCTTGCTTGCACGTGGCTTATTAAATATGACATTACTGCTGCATTACATAACCTAAAACATCTACTCCTGAATACTGGGTACTTGTCCTTTTTGATATCAGTTTACCCACAAATATGTACACAGAGTCAACTGGAAGGAAGCAGTCCCCTTAAAAAAAAAAAAGGCAGCACAATTGCTCATTGCTCAGTGTATATTCTTGACTACTATTTCGGAAAATGGTGCAATCGTCTTTGCTGTTCTCAAATAACTACATGGTGTCCCTTCAACATTTGAAGAGCTTGTGCGCACAGTTAATTGAATAGAACTAAACTTGCAACAAAACATAAATAGACCCAACTGACTTTGTCACAGATCAGTATCCTGCTATGAGCATTAAAAAAAAAATGTGGAATAGAGGTTACCAAGCAGCTGTTAATTTGCAAACACATTAAAATATTGAGAAAGAAGCCGAAAACCACAATTCAATCAGAAAAGCATCTGTGGAATGGATCCCCGTGGATACAAGGGCATGCCTGTATTCTTATTTTTCCTCCCCATTAAGCTATGGAGTGGGGTTGAGCCACATGGCCAACATCAAAGACAACACTATGCAATGCAAAAATGTTGTGTAGTTGTGTTGTGGTGTGGACATTGGCTCCCTAAAGAGATGACAGGCATTTTAACAAGATGTATAAATGGATTATATTGTCTACCTTCCAGATCCAATTCTATCCAAACACTTTTCCATTCAACAATGCAACAAGGGTCTGCTCCTGGAAATTTGACTGCATGAAGCTGCAAGAGAGAGGGAGAGAGCAGCAAGATCTCTTTTCTTATTTCTGACTCTCCTTTAAAGAGAAAGTGGCACCATAGATTACCATGACCTGATACAGAGAGTGTTCAGCTGGGCTACTGGGGAACTGACCAATCTCCCAAGAGATCATAGGATTTTGCAGAACAAAAAAAGCCATAAGACATCTCATCTTCATATTTAAAGGAGCAAATGCAGAGGGATAACAATAATGTCTGATAGCTTCAGTGCTTACTTTGATATCCTTCCCCTGCTGCTGTGACCTAGATGAGCACTAGCAAGAGGGGAAGAAACGTTATGCACATGAAGAAAAAAAGTTCATACAGGAAAAATATAATGAAGCAAAAACCAGTTGGTATGAACTTTAAAGTTCTCAATGACATTTTGAAACATGTCACATTTCAAGCTTTTGAATAATGTAGTGAAAGATCAGATCTCAACCTGGAATTGAAGTTCAGGATCAAACACCTGCTGCAAAATTAGCATGCAAATAGAAAGGTATCACTGCTAAATTAAATACAACTAGTCACTGTAATAAAGACTGTAAGGGTTTGGTTCCTTGCAATATCAGATCATTGAATAGACCTACAGTCTTCTGTCTAAAACAAAAGCACTTACAAGTTTGCTCGGTGAATTCAATGGGACTTACTCCCAAGTGTGTGTGCATTGGATTCCAGCATTAGACAACCAAGTACTTTGTTATAAATGAATAACGAAGTGATAGGATATAAGTCTGAAGAACCACTCAGGGCGCAATGCTACTCAGCACCGGAATGGCACGGCCGGCCGGCCAGCTCCATATCCAACGCTGGGTGAGGGGAGGCTGGAGCCTTCCCGCGGCAAGGGAGTGTGCGCTCCCTTACCATAGGGGAGATTCCAGCCTCCCCTATGCACTCCTCAGATCTGCGCCCGCTAAATAGCGGGCGCAGATCTGAAGAGACCACGCGGCCTGAATCAGGGCTGTATGGCCTCCCGAATGGGCTTAGGATGCAGCCGTATGGCCGCTTCCCAAGACCACCCACATCCTACCTTCCCCCCGCCCACATTCTCCCTCCCTCACCCAATCCCGTGCCGCCCCATCATGGCGCCTCCCTCGCACTGGCTGGCTTCGGCCTATGCTAGGGAGGCACTGCGCAGGTGCAACAGGACCAGCGCTGCCTGCAATGCCGGTCCCGTTGCCTTAGTGCTGATGCGGGGGTGCCAACTGGTGCCCCTGTGTCAGAGCTAAGCGTGCAGCGTCGGCACAACGGATTGCGCTGCCCATTATAAAACCAGGTGCCATATGCTTATCAGTAACAAACTAGGGTAGTGATGGCGAACCTTTTGGGCTCACCGTGTCAAAAATGCCTCACTTGACTCTGCTGGTGTGTCTAAGAGGCCACGCATTACATAAATGTCAAATATTGCAAAAATGAAATCTGAGTTTAAAAAAAAACCTCATTTGTTGTTGGGTGTTGGCAAACACTGGAGTATCACCCAAAACATCGTGGCATGTCACCTTTGACACACATGTCATAGGTTTGCCATCATTGAACTAGGGCATCACATTTTGAACCAACGCTCACGTTTCTACAGATCAACGCTTATTCAACAACAGCATAAGGACTACACCTGGATTCTATTCCTTCATTCTCCTTGCTGCTTAAGTTTACTGGAGCAGGTCTTACAGGAGATGCATGTGCTCTGTATGTACTCTGTGTCTATACATCATTTTTCTTTGTAATATAAGAAGTTAAATATGCAATTTCTTCACAAGGAAGAGGAAAATGAAAACTGTGGTAACTTTATTACACACTAACTTTTTTTTAACTTTATCCCCCCCCCCCACATACACACACACACACACTAACTTTTTTCCCCCTTCTGGGTTTAATAATAGGTTCCAATAATTCTGTTTTGAGTTGCACTTAAGATATCTTTGGGGGGGAAAAGAAGAAAAACATGAGGGGAAAAAAAACCTGAGTCAGGGAGACGTTTCGATTATTATTTTTTATTAACTTCCTTTACAATATTGCTCCTTAAAATGGTATGAAAGATTGAAGGACTCTGAAGTTATTGTGTCTTTACCTGGAAGAATTGGCAAGTTTTGCTCCCAAGCAAATAAAGCTTCATTATATCTTTGAGCTCTATAATACAATATGGTTAATACATCAATGTGCAGCTTTGCAAGGCTTCATATACCCAATACCATTCAAGTTTGCTTCCATTAAGGATCGACCTGAAGTAACAACCCCTAAACATGCTATGAAGATCCTTATGACCCAACCAAAGGTTTCCCTCCTCCTCCCCGCCCTCCCCAAACCCGCAGACACACTCATTTGTATGTTATCTAAGAGCAAAATCCAATGTGAGATTGATGGTATTTTTTGTGATGAAAATTCCTGATCCTACCCTGCCCAATTTTTAGATTTTCATGATGCCTCATCATTCTAAAAAAAAAACAAAAAAGCTGCCAAGAAATCCTGAGCTGTAGCCATCGTCCTGAAATGATTCCCTGTAACTCTCAGAGGGCGCAATCCTAACCAACTTTCCAGCACCAAGGCATAGCTGTGCCAAAGGGGCATGTGCTGCATTCTGCAGTAGAGTAGAAGTCACGGAGGCCTCCTCAAAGGTAAGGGAATGTTTCTTCCTCTACCTTGGACCTACATTGCCCTTGCCCCAGTGATGGAAAGTTGGTTAAGACTGCGGCCTGAATTTAGTACCATTACAAAAAGGCACATGGCAGAAGTCACCAAGTCCTTTTGTGAATTACATCTCTTCATAGACTGGGTTGCCCCCAAAACAATAGTACAGTATCTGTACTATTTCAGCAAGTATCTCTCTTGCTGAAACTGGCAAATAGCAGTTGATTTGGCATGCAAACCCAAGAGACCAGGTCAAGGGGAAAACAAAGTGTCTATGTAGTTGTGAACATTCACTGACTGGAACTGTGAGATCACCAACCCTACAGTTTCCAAGGTCATGCACAAGAATGCTTAGGTCCATCGCCCCAATCCATCGCTAAAAGCAGCAATTTACACAAAGTACACCAATTCATCTTTTTGCATCAAGTGAAGGGACAAAAACCCTAAAACCACATGAAATAGCTACAACAGGAACATTATTCAATGTTCAATATTCAATCAGTAAATTGTAAACTGTGTTTAATCTGCTGCTTGCATGTTAGTCTCCTTGCCAGCACTTTGACACAGCACTCTTTCCTTTTTATCAGACCTGCTTGAGTTTTGCTGATGTGACTCTTTCTGATCCCTTTGTAATAATCTGCCTCTTTGTATTGCTTTGTTCCTTCAGCCCTTTAACAACAAGTCCTTATATTTCTTATTCCTCTAACTACCTTGTCTAAATGAAATCGGGTAAGGAGGCAAATTGTCACACTCAGCAGATTGCTTACTACCAACTGGCTTCAAAAAGAACCCCTAGGATTTTAGGGGCATGCATTATGACCATTGCAAATGGCCTGCTGGCATCTTGCCAGTGGTGAGGTTGCATCGGCCCTGCACACAGGAATGAGCCGCCTATGACAGTATACTGGCACGGAAGTGAGGGGAAAATGGGGCAGAACGGGGACAAGGGGAGGGCACAATGGTGGCAACATGGGTAGATCAGGTCCAGGAAGGGTGAGAGTTAGGCAACAGGGA
Source organism: Lerista edwardsae (assembly GCA_029204185.1). Lineage (NCBI taxonomy): Eukaryota > Metazoa > Chordata > Lepidosauria > Squamata > Scincidae > Lerista > Lerista edwardsae. Next base: position 7,389 of record JAJKFI010038493.1, on the reverse strand, counting down.
AATCCAAACCCCAAAGCCCTCCTGAACCCAAAATTGCAGCCCAGTTCCATGCAGGATTTTGCTGGAAGACCTCTCTGTGCATCGGAGGCTCACCCCGGGGTAATGAAACAATTTTTCCTTTACTCAGAGGGAACCTCCAGGAAACCCCCCCCCCAGGCAGGATACAACACAACAGTAGCACTGACTTTGGTGTGGCACGGGGGCCAGTGGCCTTCCCAATATTTTGTGGGTGTAGCTGTGCTACCGCAATATCTCGCCCCCTGAGCTCTCCTACAAAGAGCAGAGCCAACCGCGAGCATGCAGCAGGGTGGGGGTGTTAGGATTTAGTGGGTGTAGCACCCCCAGAAGACTGGGCTCACCCTGGGAACGGAAGGGGCCCGGGTCTGGTAGCAGTGAATGGTTGCAGTGTAGGCGGGTCACCAGCGGGCACAGCGTGTCTGCTCTCAGAGGCGAAGAAGTCACAACACACATTCCATACTTTAGATAAAGGATTTGTATTGTGCAATAGCTTACAGTCAGGTTCCAAGCAAAAGATCAGAGGTTGTTCACATCAAGGCAGCATAACAGGATACAGCAGAACAAACGGGCAGCGTTTTCCCCTCCACACGTTAAGACCCACAAAGGAACTGGGACGCAGCCCTTCCTTTAGTACCAATTTGCTGCTCCTGCTGCCCAATCAGGAGTCTGATTGCAGCTCCATGAAGGACATGCAGAGTTGCACCTAAATTAAGTTGTCCCACCTTAACACAGGTGCACTAAATTTGTGCTTTACTGTTGGCAACGCAGGCGCATTAACTTGCTGGCCTGTTGCCATCAGCTGTTCACAGAGGGAACAGAGATTCCAGGCCTGGCTCAAAACTTGACCAGTCCTGACAGGGGGAAGTGGCAGAGAGAAACCGCGTGCTTCTCTGGCTCCCAGAGCTGGGCTCCCAGAGCATGACCTAACAGTTTAGGTCTAGTTTTCTCAATAGTCTATTACATGTTTTTGCACTCTGAGAGATTTTAGAAAGTGCAATTACAAAAAAAGGAGAAATTACTAAGAAATCATGTTTTTAGCGCAATGCATCATGGTTGCAAGGAAATACAAATGAGCTCATTCACGTTTCCTTGCAACCATGATGCACTGCGCTAAAAATATGATTTCTTCGTAATCTCTCCCTTTTTTGAAATTGCACTTTCTAAAATCTCTCAGGGTGCAAAAACATATAATAGACTATTGGGAAAACTAGACCTACACTGGTAGGCTTTGCGAGTCACTGTAAGTAGGAAAGCAGACACTGATGGTCTGCTCAACTTCCAGAGCAGCGGATGGGGGAACAAGCATGCCTTCCCTGCCCTGAGAGCTGGAACGTGTGTGGCCACACACCCCAATGTCATGATGTCACAATGTTGTGACATCATGATGCTGGGTGCGTCAAGGGGAGTGGCTACGCCCCCCCCCATGTTGAACACAAATTGGTGCTCCTGCAGCACAAACTGTTTTGGCACATCTGCTTCAGTGAGGGGAGCAGAGCGTAAGGGCTATAAATATAGCAAAGGAAGGGTGAAGGGGTGCGTACATTTGCAATTCTGCCACGGAAGGCACCAATAAAGAAGGAGGAGGGATCAAGAACTGCCTCACAATGTCATCAAACTGTTGTTAGCTGTGTTCCTACAATTGCAGGATCCACACCACCCCTATTCCATCATTACACTGCACATTCCCACTAAGAAAGCAGGACTAAGGGTACAATCCTAACCTGCAGTTAGGCCGGCACAGTTAGGCCAGCAAAGTTTGGCCGGCACAAGGAGTGGTCCAAACGCCACTGTAAAGCATGTTTGGACCACTCTCAGAGCCAGGGGGGATGGTACCCATATGTGTGCTGGCCTCTCTGACTCCAAGTGTAGTCCAAACAAACTTTATAGTGTCCCTTGTGCCAGCCAAACTTTGCTGGCCTAACTGTGCCAGCCTAACTCCAGGTGAGGATTGAGCTCTAAGCATTACAGGGTTTGCCTGGGTTAAGCTATGTTAAAAGTTATCCCAAAGTACCTTCTTCACCCTATGCTGCTTTAAGAGCCGAGTGCAGCTTTCTTTCTGTAGTATCCCGAAGTAAGTAACAATTAATCCAACAAATGCTCAAAACGATGCTCTCCAGAACGAACTAGTTCACAAAAACATATACGGCTCTGTCTTTTCTTCATACCTCATGGTTGACATGCCTTCGCTCTAGAAGCTTAATTTGTCACTTTGCTTTTGTGAACACACTCTACTTTTGCTCTGCTGGAGTCCAATCTAAGTATAGAAACAAGAGCAGCACTCTAGGGAAATCATTCCCCTAGAAAGGACCTAAGATCTTCCATCCAAAGTCTCCAGCAGTGGCACATAATGTCAAAGCGCCTGCAGTGTTCCACTTTTGCGTATGAGTAAAACAGAAAGAGTGAGCCTATGGTTATGTGCATCCTAATGATGGGGAGGGGGGCACATAATGTGCTGCATGTGTACAGCATGTGATTGAAGGAACAATTCTACTGATGAATTGTAAGAACATAAGAACATAAGAAGAGCCCTCCTGGATCAGGCCAAAGGCCCATCTAGTCCAGCTTCCTGTATCGCACAGCGGCCCACCAGGTGCCCCAGGGAGGCATGAGACAACAAGATGCTTCCATCCTGTTGCCACTCCCTTGCACCCGGTACCAGTAGCCCACCACCTTTGTAAGGAGGTTGCACAATCCATCATTGCCTATAGCCCACGATGGACCTTTTCTCCAGAAATCCATCCAATCCCCTCTTAAAGGCATCCAGACCAGATGCCATCACCACCTCCTGTGGCAAAGAGTTCCACAGATTAACTACCCACTGGGTAAAAAAGTACTTCCTTTTATCTGTTTTGACTCTCCCAACCCTCAGTTTTAGCGGATGCTCCCTGGTTCTGGTGTTTTGAGAGAGGGAAAAGAACATCCCTCTATCGACTTTATCCCTTCCATGCATAATTTTGTATGTCTCAATCATGTCCCCCCTCAGGCGCCTGAAGAGCCCCAAACGCTGCAGTCTTTCTTCATAAGGGCGGTGCCCCAGCCCCGTAATCATTTTTGTTGCTCTCTTCTGCACCTTTTCCAGCTCCACTATGTCCTTTTTGAGATGCGGCGACCAGAACTGGACACAATATTCCAGGTGTGGCCTTACCATCGATTTGTACAATGGCATGATAATACTGGCTGTTTTATTCTCAACCCCTTTTTTAATGACCCCAAGCATGGAATTGGCCTTCTTAATTGCTGCCGCACACTGGGTCGATACCTTCATTGAATTGTCCGCCAGCACCCCAAGATCTCTCTCCTGAGCTATCACAGACAGCTCAGAACCCATTAGCCTATAGGTGAAGTTTTGGTTTTTTGCCCCAATGTGCATCACTTTACATTTCTCTATGTTGAAACACATCTGCCATTTGGCTGCCCATTCCCCCAACTTGGAGAGATCCTTCTGGAGCTCTTCACATTCCTTTCTGGATTGTACAGCCCTTTACAGCCCTTTAGTGCCCCATGCCTTCCCATATCATCTTGATTGCACTCTAAAAGCTTAACTTAAAAAAAAAAAGCTCATGTATCCTCCTCCCAATGGCATAAATGCTCCTTTATGTATGATTATGATGTTGTACAGTATTTACACTTTTCAGCTATATGCCACCTTGGACATTTCACGGAAAGATGAGATATTATTTTTCAGACAGAAAAATAAGTGAAAAAAATAGCACAAATAGCTATTTGAAAAAAATAGCTCTGCGATGAAAACATTCCCTATAGCTGCAAGTCTTAGCTGACTGAGAGCGCAATCCTAACCTGGAATTAGGCCACCAAAGTTTGGCTGGCACAAGGGACACCGTAAAGCATGTTTGCACCACTCTCAGAGTCAAGGAGGATGGCGCACGTCTGTGGGCTGCTTCTGAGAATGGTCCAAAGATACTTTATGGTGTCCCTTGTCCCAGCCAAACTGCTCCAGCCTAATTCCAGGTTAGGACTGTGCCATGAACTGCTTTGCCACCTTGGGCAGAAGAAACATCTGAAATCCAAGAGGGAAACACAAAGGTATACTGTTTGCACTTAATGGCCAAACCTTCATCTCAGTGGAGCCTGAGGTGTCTTTGGGAGGCCCTGCAACCTTTAACCCAGAAGGAAGCTCTCCAAGTTCCCCTTCCCCATAGAAGTTCATAGGAAGGCCTTGCACTTAGGCCCACAAAACATGAAGTCCCCCAGCATCAAAAATCCAAGAGCACTCCAAGACCATGCCAGAGATTGGCCTACTCAGCAAGGAGAGAAGCCGTAGTTGCCATTGAATTCTGAGCTACTCCAGTACCATCAGATCTACTTCAGAATTCAATTCCCAGTAATCTTTAGCAAGGGGGGAACTGCCCTCCCACACACATAAATCAAAATTGCATGCCCTGAGAGATAACTAGGAATGTGCACAAGGAGATCCCTACTTCAAAACTTGCCTCAGCTATGAATTTACAATGTGACTTTGGGAAGTCATTATTCTCACAGTCTTTATTCTCAGCCTGTAAAATAAAGGTAACACTGGCCTTCCTTGTATGTATGCTTTAAAGATTCAGAGCACAATCCTAACCTGGAGTTAGGCTGGCACAGTTAGGCCAGCAAAGTTTGAATGGCCTCTGGTCCAAACATACTCTACAGTGTCCCTTGTGCTGGCCAAACTGTGCTGGCCTAACTCCAGGTTAGGACTGTGCTCTCAGTAATACAGTAACATATGTGACACTTTCAATTCTTAAAATCGGAGGAAACACCAGGGGTTGGCAAAGTAGAGCCCTGGCCAAGGGCCCAAACCCTGCAAAGGGTGTACCTTGGCCAACAGATGAAGTTCAAACATTCAGTAGCTTTGTTCCTTGCCTCTCAGCAGCATGGTACCAACACTGCTTGAAATGCACTATATAGCAGTATTGATGTACCACAAAGGACATCTGTTTGATACCACTTATTGAAGTAATTATTAAGATTGCCCAAGAGGAAAAAAAATATTAAGGTCAAATTCACTTAATTACTTGGACAGTGATGTTAAAACTGCACGAAAGACATATTATGGACTTGTAAGATACTTTAAAGTTGAAATTCAGAAAAGGCGGAATCTGAATGAGAAATCCAGACAGTCCAAGAAGCTTTCATATGCCACACAAAGAAAAAAAGCTGTATTAACACAACCACATCAAAATGTCATGGGGCTTTCTAGCGCAACGACATCTTGTCTCATTTTATCTTGTCACACTCATCTTGTACTATGATGTTTTACTGGTGATGCTTCACAGCAGTGACACATCCATTGAACAAAACATGTAGGGTCAGATTCCATGAGGAAGGTGCAGAGAGGTTTAAATTACCACCCGCCATGTCAGCCGGTCCCTTTGTATTCTCCCTCATGATTTCACTGGAAAGCAGCGGGGAGGCAGACGGTCCTGCTAGTGACTGCTAATTCCTGGGGGCATCCACATGAGTGGTCGGCTCAAACATACACCATCAACTGCATGAGATGTCCCACAGCAGCCGCCAATAAATCCTTCTGTGACTTGACTGTGTTGCTGCTGCTACGTTCAATGAAGGTAGTCTGTAAAATAATGCAAAAGCTACAATGACAAGCAGAGTTACATACAACAACCCTGCTGGCAGTATAAGACAGGCAGTCGAATCCTACCAGAACAGGCAGGCCAGCAGCATAGTATAGGAGGCAGCTGGCGGCCACCCCTGGGTAAGGGGGTATTTTCCCATTACTCCGGGACAGGTCTCAGCAGTTCCAATAGGGCTACTCAGAGCTGCGCCAGCAAAATTGCTGGCGGAACTCATAGCAGCCCACGCAAGGCCTATCAGGCCAGGGCTGGGGGTTAGGATCCGGTATAAGCACCGGATCCTGTCTCCACCCCCTCCACAGGCAGGGCCGCCCATGGATCGGCCCTGTCTCTGCCCCGATTTGTCTCCCCTGCAACACAACAAAAAGGAGGGGGGAGTGAGCGAGCAAGCGAGAATGGGAGCACGTGATCAAAGGGGCAAGTGATAGGGAAGAAAAGGAAGGGATAAGTGAGCAATTGCTAAATACTCACAGGATCTGTTTATATTACAACTATGTAACTTATAATTTAATACTGAATTATAATTATTCTTCAATGGCTTGATTAGTCAGTACCAGAAACTTCTGGACACCTAAATTGTGATTCACCTTCTTAGGCACTTGACAAGAGCTTTTAGGAACTAAAAAAAAGGTTGCCACACGCACAGGATGTTTCCCATGCTCTTCTCAATCTTTTTTTTTTTTTTTTTTTTTTACTTTTTCTTTAGCTCATTTGAGCAACTCTGCACTTCAAAGTGTTATATGCCTGGCACTGCTGCTCAGCGGGTTAAAATTTATCATGTGTTTTAGCTATGGAACATGATATTCTCTGATACGTAACTAGTCAGATAGTTTAAGACCTCCTTTCTTTCCATGGAGTAAAAAGCTATTTTCCTATGTCACCTGGAGGCAGAAATATTGTGTAGGGTCAGTATGTCATTATCCTCCCAACGACATGAATTGTAAAGCAGTGTCTTTATGGTAGCACAAGTTAACCGTCGCCTTAAATCTCTGTAAATTACATTGAGGTACTCCCTGAAAACACCTGCTGGGAAAAAAACAAAACAAAACACTTTTTTTTTCTCCTTCTGAAGAAATTTCTCCTAAAGCAGTGTCCACCACGATGGACCTTGAAATACAAATGAAGTGTTTAAATTTACATTAAATCCCATACCTGCATACCACTTAGGTTTGGGATGCCTGAGATATTGGTTGGGATGTACATAGTTCAAAAAATCTGTCATCGTGACTATCATGACTGCACAAAAGCACCAACAAAAGGCATACCACACTTTCACAACGGCATCAGTACAGCCATCCATAACTTCATAGAATCAGTCATAACTTGGACATCCATAACTCAGGGATCCAACATAAAACCAAAGATACTGTTCAGCTACAGAAAAACCAATTTCTACTGTTTGCTCTTTTGACAGAATTCTCAAACATTCTGAAGGTTTTTTTTCAAATGAATTACATACCCTAGCTTTATTGCAATAAAAAACATTTTATTGGAATATTAGACAAAAAAGCATGAAAATATCCACATATGCTTAAAGTGATACTTTTGATTTTGCAAGTTACATGCCTTACTAAGCTCCAACTCATGCCTTAAAATCTGTTGCCTTTGATGTTGATATCTCTAGTCTGGTATAAGATCACAAAAACAGTTTTTGTAGAAGACTTCCATTTGGTTTCTCTGAGACAAAATGAAAAACTATTGTAACGGCAAAATCTCTTGTGGTATTATTATTATTATTATTATTATTATTATTATTATTATTATTATTATTATTATTATT
>JAJKFI010038492.1:0-11072 GCA_029204185.1 Lerista edwardsae | reverse complement strand
AGAGAGAGAGAGAGAGAGAGAGAGAGAGAGAGAGAGAGAGAGAGAGATCTTGCATGGGAAGTATAGATTATATACATATACAACTGGTAATGGTATTTGTCTGCTAAATCTTTATTATCTGCATATCAACCAATATATCAATATCAATCAATAATATTTACATATTGTTTTTCAGCACGAAGTTCACAAAACAGTTTACAGGCAAAAAATATGGAAATTTAAATCAATTAATTAATTGACTAAAAATCTGAAAACTGATCCAGTAAAAATATATTTAACAGCTCCTCCTCCCCTCTCCGGGCCACCCCACTGTTCAAGGCCACCTTCCCTCCACCCCTTGCAATTCCTTTTTTTTCCCTTTTGGCTTTGAATGCCTAGGAGTCAAATGTCTGGAAATATTTTAGACAGCTGGAGCCCAATTAGAGATATATTCTACCTATATTCCATGTCTATCATTTTACAAGGTTCCAATTAGTGAGGAGAAAGAAATAATAGAGTGTAAGAATGCCCCTGAAAGAATGCAATAGAGAAAGTAGCACTGGTAACATGACAGAATAACAAAATTTCCTTCTCCTGCACACAGCCATACAAATTCTTTAACAAGGGCAGGCATTAAGTTATTATTTATTTCTTCTTGGTTTAAATTACATTCTCTCTTCTTACTCCAACCTCGTTCTGCATTTGATTTGAGGGGCTACATCATGTACACCCCCAATACTGGCCTTCAAAATATTTATTCCTTCTGTAGGCTATGTCTTTTATGTGAAATCAAACATAGACTGTCAGCTGAATATGCTGAAATGGAATTTTTGACCCCTTTTTTTATAAAGAACTGTGTGAAGAGCACATCTTTTTGAGAGACTGCCAACTGCTGGCTAATGGAAAGTAAAATTATAGCAACAGTATAATCTTCAGTCCTGCAGCAGTCTTAATTTAAATTTCCAATCAGGATTGCCTCTGCTTAGGCCTTCTCTTAGCCTAAAACAAAAACAAAACAAAACATGTTAACAAAATTGTTTTGGACTATAATTCGGATGGTTTTCACAGTCACACCCTGCAGGTGGCTATGCAAAGTGAATCACCAACACTAGGAGAAAATGTTGCAAGACACACATCCGAATCCCAATGTCAGCATGAGTTCAGAAAGGATGGTGGACCTGACTCCACTTTGGCTGCATTGTGCCTACAGCCGAGTTGGAAAATGCTCTAATTTATACAATATAACTTGTTTTGAATTGATTTTGTTTACTGATTGATCCTTGCTCCTCTGCAAGCTCAGTAGGAGAGTGAGAAGCGCACAACGGCAAGGGCCACCCGCAGGCCTGCTCCAAGTTCAGGCAGTTGGCAAGGCCTTGTTCAGGCTGTCTTGGAGCTGCCTTGGGCCAAAGAGTGTGTATTTAAAATCCATAAACAACCAACAACTTGTCCTTTGAATCTTAGATTTTGGAACTCATCCTGAATTCTTCACAACTTCTCTGAGGCTCGTTTCAGCCCATGTTTAATGCCTTGGACACCACAGAAGTCTCTCTAATTCCGGCATATGAATGGAGAAAGAAAAGGCACTTTGGGGTCTGCATAGCATCTTCCCCAGTATCCTAACGGGTTTATTTCTAAAATCAACAGTAAAAAGGTAAAGATTTTCCCATGACCGAATGGTCTAGTTGTGATTGACTATAGGGGGTGGTGCTCATCTCCATTTCTAAGCTGAAGAGCCAGTGTTTGTCCTAGGAGAAGCTTCCGTGGTCATGTGGCCGGCATGACTATACGCCAAAGCGCACGGAACGCCGTTACCTTCTCACCTAAGTGGTACCTATTTATCTACTTGCATTTTTACGTGCTTCCGAACGGCTAGGTTGGCAGGGACAAGCAATAGGAGCTCACTCCGTCGTGTGGTCTCGAACTCCCAACATTCGGTCAGAAAGCCCAGCAGCAGCAGTTTAACTTGCAGCGCCACCACGTCCCAAAATCAACAGTACATGTTACCTATGAATAATCACCACCATTATTTATACTGCATTTAGAGGATTCCAAGCAATTCACACAGATTAACACAGAGGGTTTTACACTCTTTTTTAGTCACATCACTACACTATACTACACTGGTTCCATTTGGACAATCCTAGGCACCGGACAAGAATATGCATCTGACACGTAAGTACTATAGATTATATGCCCAATCCTATCCTCCACCACTGGTGCTAATACAGCTGCACTGACTTTGGGAGGGGATAGGCCTGCAGGAGGGTTTTTTTTTTTACTTACCTCCCAGCAGGCTGTCCAATCATCTATCAGTGTTCTCCTACCTACATCAACCATATTGCTGGTGTAGGTCTAAGGAGAGAAAAAGAACAGCCTGGGAAAGAGGGCATAGGACCCAGCATATGCTGGCTTCATCAAGATCTACACCTCCCTCCCTCCCCAGCCACAGCATGCTTCTGCCACCAACTTACTGGCACCAATGAAGGCTTTGGGAGCCACTGCTGTGCATGGTACGCCATTGTCTATTTGCAGCAGCAGCTGGGAAGAGCACAACAGTGGCCCAACTGTTTAGCAATAAACAGCCGCGGGGGGTTGGGGAATAAGACAACAAACAGTTTCACACTTTGTTTCCAAAACAGCATATTGGAAATTGGACATAATTAAGATCCAAGTCATTGGACTAGGATTTGACAAACTGGGTTTCCTCCATTTGTGCACAAGGCCCTTGGGATGAAGGATCAAACCTGCGCTAGGTGAATTCAGCATTAGGAGATGAGCACCACCCCCTATAGTCAATCACAACTAGACCATTCGGTCGTGGGATTATTATTTTTTGGGTGGCCCTAATGCTGAATTCTGAATTCAGCACCCATGTTTCTTTCCTACTCAAGAACAGGAAATCATTATTTGCATGTATATCTGCTTTCCATTTCAATGAATCCCAATTGCTAATAAAATATACTTAGAAACAGGACAGGAGTTCTGTTGAGGTTAAAATAGTCAGATGGATCTATCTGCAGAAAAGAATCAATGGACATCAGAATCAGGAGAACCTCCAACAGGGATGAAAAGGATCCCTATTGCCTTGTTCCAATGTAATGGGGAACCATAAGCCACTTTTGTGGGCTGCATTCTGGGACTTCTGGAGTTGCTAGGCTGCTGGGAGTTTAGGGGCCTTTTGCCAGTGCCGGACCTGGCCAGCCTTTGACACAATCCCTAATTCAGTTTGTACATAAAATGGAACTGTGGTTTAGTTAACAGCTAAAGTAAATGTTTTCTCTTTCTTGCTCTTACCAACAAAAAGGAGAAAGAAGACCAGTATGTAAGGGCTCAAAGAGGCTCATTCTCATAGCAGAAGACCATAATTTTCCATTACCTCTGAATCAGGCCAACAGGGATTCCATAAGCCCTGTTGAATTGTCTCCTGATCTCCTTTGAAAGAAAGAAGACTGACAACTCACAGTATTTTCTTTTGTAGATTATGATAAATGCACAGTAAAAAAAAGGGAATATTGTGTGATCCCAAATTCCACAGCTCACAATTATGCTAGTACAAATACCTGTGGCTGCTACTCTTAACCTTTTCCCTACTTGTATCTCCAGGTCTGCATTTTTAGAAGAAAAAAAATGGATACTGAAGAACTCAATATGCTGTGCGGATGCATAGGTTACGTTCAATATGTTGTGCCCCTTGGGATTGGATTCATCTACCTGTCGGTTCACATTAGGATCACCCCAAAATGCTGCAAGAGGAAGGAGCTCTAGTTTTATTCAGAACACAAAAGAAATATATCTTGAGATATATCTTCACCTCAGCTATAAGGAGCTGCACTCATCCTTGGTTAGACTTTGCCTCCCAGATAAAGGAATAAAAACAATGTTGGGCTCAGTGCAGCCACCCCAAACGACAAGCAGCCAGGTCCATGTGCCAACAGCCCACCAACAAGCCCAGTGCCAGTAAATCAGTAAAGGGGGCGGACGAGAGAAGAGGGTGGGCACAACAAGGCAGGGAAGGGGAGGAAGAGCCTTGACCAGGGAAGGGGGCCATCGAAACTGGGAAGCGGGCGATAGCAGCAGCACTGTTGATATTCTATCCCAATTTCTGGCCTCAGTCCACAGACCTGGATCCACTTGGACTTGCGCCTGACAAGTAGCTGGCACAGGTCTTAGCAGACTCCACAGGGCAGTGGAGGCCTACTCCAGGATGCAGGAACAAATCTTCCCTAAACTCAAGGAGGTCTCCTTGGACCTACACCAGCTCTATAGCTGCCATAAGCCCAACGAGAATAAAGAGGAGCGTGGACTAAACTTTGGGGGACAGGATCTGAACCTGCAATGGTGCTGATATCCACCACTTCCGGCTGCTCCCTACCTCCCCCCCCCCAAACCACCCAGTTACTTCACCTGCCCTCCCCGCACCCATGAAATTCTTCACCCACCCCGTGCCACCTTATGTGACCATCAAATCCACTGGCTGCAATGGTGCTTCTCTGATGTTGCCACCATTTTGCGTCAACAGCTTAAAATGATCCCACAAGGTCATAAACAGCACATGCAGCACAACAGGATTGAGCTGCATATCAAATAGTTGCTCAAATTACTGGAAGCACCCATGAAATAATCTTCACTTAACCAATTATCAATCGTTACGCTAAGACCTGCTGCATTCTGCTAGGTTTAGGGCTTCTTCTTAAAAATTACTTGCAAATCTCACAGTAGCATTCCTAGATCACATTAGGTCTCACCTGACATGCCCTGAAGTCTCTGAATTGATCAGAGGTTGCTGACATTAATGATCCTCGAAGGGGTGGAATTGTGTACATCAGTTTAATGCAGATCAGAATTCCTACTTAGTCACAAACATGCATTAAGAGAGAAGGAAATCAAATCATTCTTTTACAATTGAGACAACTGGATGGTTGTTGTGTGTTAAGAGTAACCAATTGGCGTTTAGTGATTTCAAACCTCCCCCATCCTAGTGCGTCTTATGCTCTTGCATCATCCTTACAATTTTGTTTTATTTATTTGAAGAATTTATACCCCACCTTTCCCATGCCAAAGCAAATGCCCAAGGCGGCTTACAGAAAACAATGTAACCACAATAAGTAAAAGACAAAAATATTTAAAAAAACATTAAACATGAACACAGAGAACGTTTAAAAATAAGGCGAGACCAAATTCTCCTTATCAGGCCCTTTGGAGGGTGAGAAACAATTCACCAGGGGAGCAAACAAAGCATGACTGTATTCCAGAGGGACAGAGGTCAGCCAGTCTATCATCAATCAAGGTGCCAGACGAAATAAGTATTTGAGCCCTCTCCGAAAAGCCATGAGTATGTAGTTCTTAATTCCTCAGGAAAGGAATTCCATATTTCTGGTGCTGCTACAGAGAAGGCTCGTCCCCGAGCTGCCATCCCTTTAACTTGGGACAGAGGGGGCACTTGAAGGAGAGCCCCTTTAGATGATCTAAGAGGGTGAACAGGTATGAATGGGAGAAGGCGGTCCATTAGATAGATGTTCCCTGAGGCATCTGGTGGGCCAAAAACGAAAAGTACAGGTGTGTGGAGTCCTGCCTGGAACGCCCCATGAATACTTGATACCATGGATACTGAGGACACCTTTTTAAAAAAAAAAAATAGGGGAACATCAGTGGTTTTGCTGCAACAAGGTAAACAAAAAGAGATTTGGTTAATGTTCCCCTATCTTTCTAATAGGCGTCCCAATATCAATGGTGGATAACTGAAACAGCGGATACCAGGGCATGCCTGTACTTCTCATGTCCCTGGTTCTTTGTTATAGTTCTACTGTACTCAAGAACATCCCATGTGTATTTACTTTTATCCATTTCGATCCATCCTATTTCAGGATGCATTCCTAACCTGCGCCAGAACAGCATGGGCTGGCGGGCCTGAGCTGTATCCAACACAGGTTGGGACTGCACTGGTGCCTCCAAGGAGCAAGGCCATGTTCGCGCCCTTGCCCCGGGGAAGGTGCCAGCCAGGCCAATGGACTACTCAGATCTGTGCCCGCTATATAGGGGGCACAGATCAGAGTTCCCTGTGTGGCCCACATCGGCCGTGCGGCCCAAACCACCCCTGCACCAGCCTCCCCGGCCGGCATGAATTCATCAGGTCCAGGGCTGGATCTGAAGCCACGAGGCCAATGCACATCCTCAAGCTGACCTATCTGGCTCGAGTCATCGCAGACAAGCCTTACAGCACGTTTGTGACACTCCTGGACCGTCATAAGGGACTTTCTAACACAATCTGCACAAGAACCTGATAGTCCTAAAAAGGAAAAAAAAAAGGATCTCTCCTGTCCCTGACACAGAACCTGACACACAAACCCACACACAATTTCTTTCCTCACACCTCTTGGTATACAGAAACACACTCATTCTAATATAAATTGTTTCATACGTGTTTTCTCATGAATGGCAGAACTGGTAGAAATAATCTTCCAAAAAAATAACTGGACACAAATGGCCTCAGCTTGGAGGAAAAAATTATTTAAAAAGTTGCTTGACCTTGTTCTCGTGGCAGCTTGATGTATGTTAGCTTAAAAAACAAAAAAAGGAAACGGCCCTCAATCCTTCCAAAAGAATGGATGCCCTGCTCTCTCACATCGACCCAGAATTTGTGAATCAGAGCTTCAAACAGAACAATTCAAACACAAGCCAGAGACTGAAATGGCAAAAGTACAGCATTATCTGTCAAAAAAGGGGAGAGGGGAATGAATCATATCTGGAACTTTATGAAAATTCCCATGTAATTGAATATGCTTGCTTCTGTAACATCCAAAGGGTCTATTTTATACACTAATTTTGTGGTGGTGGTGTTATTTGGACATCATTAGAGGGAACAAGTCAACTAAGACATTACATTGTGGACACAATCCTAACCAACTTTCCAGCACTAACTGTTCCAATGGAGCATGTGGAGCATCCTTCAGTGGAGTAGTAGTCATGGAGGCCTCCTCAAGGTAAGGGAATGTGCCTTATCTTCTTAGAGCTGCATTGCCCTTATCCTGATGTTGGAAAGTTGGTTGGGATTGCCCCCTCAGGTACACATTCAGGCAAAATGGATTATATGTCATCCTGCTTCATATGATGTATGTGTGAGGATGTGTACCTTCACTACAAGGCAACATAGTTAAAATGGCACATCCTCAACAGCGTTGGGTGAAATTTGGGGCAAGTACAGGAGGGGTTTCTTCACATGGCACATAATGTGTGAAAGTTAGTGCCACAAGATGTGGTGATGGCCACTAGCTTGATTGGCTTTAAAAGATGATGGACAAATTCATGGAAGGATAGGTCTGTGAATGGTTATTTGTCTCAAGGACTATGTGTTTCTCTTTCCACCATCAATAGGCTCACTTGCAGCGAGCAACGGGAGGAGACATGTATTGCTTTCTTTACTGCTTGTTGGCATCCCAGAGGCAGCTAGTGGACCACTGTGAGAAACAGGATGCTGGAGTAGCGGGACATTTGGCCTGATCCAGCTGGGCTTTTCCTTCCATTGAATGCCCATTGTTGCATGTAACTGTATCTGGATCAATACCTAAATATTTCCTTACTGAACCACATATTGGTTCAGAGCGTATCACTCATTGGGAAATGTCAATAGCTTCTCTAGCAAGCAGGAGAAAAAACAGCCAGCTTTTCTTTTGCTATTTTCCCTCTCTTTTCTTAAGACAGCTTCAATAATGCTTCTTGATATTAATTTTATTTGAGATGGGTAATAAAATTTGGAAATCATTAACTATTTTTATTAACTCTGTTCCAGTGAGGTCAGGAGAAGGCCAATTTGGCTTTTATTAGAATCAAAAGCTTCAGAGAGCGAATTTTACCTTGGATACAACATTAAGTGACAGATTACATGTTCTGAGTTTCATGTCTCCTGAAAACTTTAAAGAAATATCTCTCTTAAAATTGGTCAGATTAAAATTTTGAACAATTCATAAGCCCACAAGACATGGCCATGAATGGTTTATTGTTTGCAAATGGCTGCTCATCAAACAATACAACAGAAGTGTCCGAGGTGGTTAGATGTACAGACACGACGTAGGCAGATGTGTTTTCAATCTTTACATTGGATTGCTGAGTCATTGGACACTGCTGAGTCATTGGACACTGCTGAGTCACATCCAAACATGAGGGATTGTTCAAAAATGACAGCATCCTTCGACTTAAAACTTATCCTGGAACTGAAGTTGAGAATGGGGTTCCTTAAATTATTAAGCTGAGATTATAGGGTAGGGGTGTGGCATGATGGTCCAGGCCATGCCTGCCAAAGAAAGCTAAGCAGGTTCAGCAGCAGCCTGGAATTGGAGGGAGATGAGAAATCTGCTGACAAACCTCATGAACACTGTGTGGAATGTGGAGGAGTCAGCCACCGTTGGATAGCATCTTGAACACAGACCATGGCTACTGTGAAAGTTGGGAAGTGCAGAGCTAAGCCAGCATGACACCTGGTTGGCTGAGGGCTCTGTGAGTTCCTCTCACAAATATTATTGTAAAACCACCATTATTCAATGTAGATGCACCTGCCAACGTAAACTGCTACTTTGGGCACTGCTTAGGCAATGGGAAAGGTGGGATATACATTCTTCAAATAAATAAATCTTTAAGACTCTTGATTTCAGGAATGGCTATTCAAACTGTGGGTCGGGACCCACTTGGTGAGTTGCGACCTGATGTCAGGTGGGTCACAGAAAGCTGGGAGCAACCATCTTGGAAACTGTAGACCATGCTCTTGTTATATTCCTTTTTGTGAGTGCTAACAGTTTGAATTTTCAACTGAGGCTTTCTGTTTTGTTTTTAATTCAGTGCTTTTACATCATATTTTGTCCAAATCTTGCTTTCTGTCAGGGACGCATGCTAAAAAGAGGGTCCCAGTCTAAAAACTTTGAATACCACTGGGTTAAGGGAATCAAGAATGTGCTGTTGCTAAGTAAGTAAATCTCCCAACAGTCTTCACTGAGTAAGTACAAACATGCTCTCTTTTTCTTCCAATATGACACTCCAACAAAAGAAAAATAATTTTGACGTCTTCAATTTCCCCACACAGAAAAATTCAGTTCAGATCCCACTTCAGGGGAACACATGTTCCTCCCCTTCCTGATATCCTTTGAATGCGAGTCAAAAGTATGGAAACAGGTACCATAGGTCACCGAGATATTTCTTTTCCCTGCTAGAGAATACCTGAAGAGCTTGATGTGAGGCATTTCAGAAGCTGAAAGGTTTTGCCCATCAATGTATTCACATTAAAGAACCACGAAGTTTTCAGCTTTGATAAAATTAATACTTCAAGAATCCATTCTGGTGGATTTTCCTGCTTTAAGCAGGAGGCCTGGACTAGGTCTTATAGGAACCTTCCAACTCTATGATTGTATGACTTGAATCATTAATGCCAAGAAACCCTTATACTAATGGCATATACCAGCAGTCTCCAAATAAGAGAGTGCTGTGCGCCAAAAAAAAGCCCTCCCCAACCAGCACTTACCATCCCACCTCACGACTGCTTCAGTCTTCACCCAATCTGGGCACAAGGAAACTTTGGGCAGCTGCAGTTATTGCCCTATGTCCCAGCAGGCTTTGCAGCAGGATGCCTTGGCGAACACAATTGCCCAGAGCAGCCCTGTGTCCAAATTGGGTGAAACAGCAGCAACATGGCAGAACAAAAAGCGCTGCTCATGGTGAGGGAAAAGGCTCTCACCAGGCACTGGAACCAGCCTCCAGGCCGTAGCATGGCAAGGGCTGGCACATACTGAAAGCTCAATCTTGTGTAACTCCCTGTACAGCAATGTAGCTGCACCAATAAGGTATGTACTGCATTCCATGGGAGAGTTTCAGGCCATGAGGGACTCCTCAGGGTAAGGGAACATTTCGAGAAGAATACATACTCACATTTATCACAACAGCCAACTTTTAAATTTGCACAGCTTTCTGAAGCAGTATATGATGACTGCAGATGAAATCCACGGCAGACAATATCAACAGCGGAAATTAAGCATCTGTCTTAACATGATGAGTTCTACTAGAAGAACTATTTTATAAGGTTTCTTCCACTAATGTGGAACCAAGTACAGTTTCAAATGAATCGTTGAATAGGATGAATGATAAACACCGAAAGTTTATCTTCTCATTTAGTAACAAGGCATGAAGATGGGCTCTGGCTGTTTTCCGCCAGCGGGAAATTCAGAACAAAATCATCCAAGATAGCTATCCTTTTTAGCTATCACAACATAATGCACAATTTGGCAGCAAAACAAATACCTTAACACCTGCTGCCCCTGCTGAAAGCACTAGTTCTCATAGTTTTCCAGGACAGGATTCTGGGATGCCAGTAAAGGAATCATATAGATACTACCATTGCACATGCCTTCATTTATAGAATCAGGAAAAGTTGTAATTTCTTGCCCAGTTAACTGCAGAGATCACAGCCCAGGAATAGAGAAGGAAGTCCATTAATCATCAGGCTACATTTATTTTATTGACATTTTCCATTTTACTTAAAAAACAGACCAAAAAAAAAAAAAAGAACAGTTGCTCATACACTCTCATTTTGTGTATAACAGAGTACCATTTTGACTCTGCTATATTTTGCACCCTTAGAAATAAAGAAAATGGAAGGGGGCCCTTAAAAGACCTGTCTTCAACTTATTTTCCTGAGCAGGCAGCAACACACACTCCTTCCCATAGTAGTCAATATAAGATTAGGTGGTAAACATGCAGAGCAAGTAAGATTTTATTTCCCCTTGAGCTCCTGGAAGCGTTTTTTATCTTCTCCACATGCTAGTTAGAATGTCCAACACAGCAATGTCTTAAATATGCAAGGAAAACTTTTGCTCATCCTGAACTATAAACAGAATTTATAGGTTTTCAACTCAGTGTGAGTAGTGATGTTGAAAAGGTAAATAGTCAAAACTAAGTTTTTTTTTAGATTGTGAGCCCTTTTGGGACAGGGAACCATTTAACTGTATTATTATTATTAGCCTGTAAACCGCTTTGTGAACTTTATGTTGAAAAGCGGTATATAAATACGATTGATTGATTGATTGATTGATTGATTGATTGATTGATTGATTGAT
>JAJKFI010038491.1:0-21610 GCA_029204185.1 Lerista edwardsae | reverse complement strand
TGATTGATTGATTGATTGATTGATTGATTGATTGATTGATTGATTGAAGGTGAGATGCTATCTAGGCATCACATTCCGTGTACAAGCAATGAAGAATTGTCCTAATGACTGCTCTGAGCACTGAGCTTGGATGGGGCCTACCAAAATAGTAGTACTATGCTGTGTTATGACTGCCAGATACTGGACACATTAAGAGTAGATGGCTGCCAAAAACAAACTGCCTGTGAACTCGTTTATAGCCATGGACAGATTGAGGCTGCAATCCCATCCACACTTTCCTGGGTGTAGGTAAGACCCATTGACTATAATTGGACTTCCGAGTAGAAAGGCATAGGATTGGACTCTGAATCTCCATTAATATTTTTTGGGGGGCCTTTTAAGGGCAGAAGTAGGGATTTAATCATATGCAGTGCGAAGTAGTATTTCCTTTTGTTCATTCTGAATTCTTTGCCATTCCATACAATTAATTGTCCACCTCAGTCCTACTGTCACTCAACTTAATTGGATGAGTGCTAGTTTTGAGAGATTTTAATAAACAGTGAGATCATATTTGTGCAGAGACAACTTTATCTGAATATTTTTTTAAATTTTTTTTTCATACTTAATGAATTCTTCAGAATAATAATCCGTCTACTATTTCAGCAACCCATCAGGTCAACAGAGATAGCATGTGTCAGAGAAAGAAAGCAAAAACTGGAAAAGGTAATTTTGTGACAATGAATCTGGATCTTCCCTAGGATATAGTACATCTTTCAAACTGTTCTTGCCCAAGAAGGAGGAAGTCAGCAACTTTCATGATACTATAAACATTTGTTTCCTTGCTCTTCTGCAGGAACAGTTCCCCAAACTGTGAGTCAGGACCTACCAGTAGATCATGAACCATTTTTGGCGGGTCATGAAATGTTTTTGAAACATTTTTTTTAAAAAAATTGCAAGCACCCTTGCTTGGTTTCCTACTGTCAAATTGAAATGTCGTGTTTTCTATAATAATTGGCATGCCCTAGAGCAGGGGTCTCCAAAGTTTATGGCATGAGGGTTGCATCATATATAAGGGCATTTAAATGGTGACCCCAGTAGCCCGGGGGGGGGGGGGAAATCTGGAACATAACCCCAGTGGTTAAGGTTACACTCTATTTATCACCCCTCAGCAGGCTGCTGTGGGCTAACCCTACCACCTGCCAGGGGCCAGATAAAAGTCTCCTGGAGGGCCGGATTTGGCCCTTGGACAAGGTTTGGAGATCCCTGCCATAGATCATGTGTGAACCAAGTTTCAGCCTTTTGTCGCTCCAGCCTTTTGGGTACACTGGAATGTGTGAAAAGATTTGGAAGAACAGTGAGTTCCATTTCTAGGGAGAGTCTAGCAAACGTATACATACAAAAACTACATGTAAGATCTCTAGCAGCCTCAGGTAGAAAGATCACCAATTATTATATGAAAAAAAATTCTAGATTTGGTTTTTTGTCTAGTGGGTTGTGATAGTTGTTTTAAAAAAGTGGGTTCTGGTGCTAAAACATTTGGGAAGAACTGTGCGATGATATTTTTACCCAAGTTGATTCAACCCAATTTTTAAATAATTCTTTTTCACACTCAAAAAGTTAACATAGCAATTTCTAAGCAGTATGCTACTTGCTATTAAGCAAGCCATGTTATTTATTTTTGCAAGACTCAAGATAAAATAATATAGCATGAAACAATCTCATTTACACTCTGTATGCAATCCTAACCTGAAGTTAGGCCGGCACAGTTAGGCCAGTGAAGTTTGGCCGGCACAAGGGACACCGTAAAGTAGGACTGGACCACTCTTGGAGTCAGAGATGCCAGCACACAGACATGCGCCATCCTCCCTGACTCTGAGAGTGGTCTAAATGTGCTTTACGGTGGCCCTTGGGCCAGTCAAACTTTGCTGGCCTAACTCCAGGTTAGGATTGCGCTCTGAATTCTATTACTATGCTAATATATTGCCAATATTACACTAGATAGCATCCCAACTAGCTCCTATGCTATTCGGAAATACCCTTCAATATCAGAAGGAGCATTTCACTTGAACAAGGCGTCCTTTCGCTAGCAAAAGCAGAATGCTTCTCCTATTCACAGAGGAAGCTCCCAATTATGGAAGCACTAATTAAGATGCTATCCACTTCGTTGGTTCTCAGTTTTTCAGACCAAACCTCTCCATGTTTACATGGAAGCAAGTCCAGTTGCTCTCAACAAGATTTGCTTTAGTAGCCTTGTGTAAGCAAGCAAGCATATTCTTATTCCTATCAAAAATAAACTTCTGCTTCTGTCTTTGTCACAATTGTTGGAAGTTGTTACCAGGCTTATATGCCAATACAGCCAGAGAATGATTGGCCCTATTTTTTTAAAAAATTATGTATACTCACACATATGACACTTCCAAATTGAACAGAAGAGATTCACAAACCAAGCATATATACGTTGTTACATTATGGGGGACTTGAGCATAATATTTCAGAGCCTCAGATGTAAGGTAAAAGAACACGGTTAGAACATCAGAATCTCTCTTCATAATTCTGAATTACATGGCCTGGAGCTGAACTACTGAAGTTGACCTTTCCACGAATTAAACCTGAGTACTCAGGTTTTTATCCTGAAACCAACAAGCATGACTTAACATTTGTTTATATCAGTTTCCATGGAAATTAAATGAGGGATTCACTCCACAGTTGCATCTTCCCTATTTGTGCCACATTAATAATAAAACAAAGGTTAGCTACACTGCCTGCTACTTAGCCTTCAAATCACCATGGCAATTGAGTGGTAGAGGATGCATTTCTGTACCTTCGGCAGCATTTTAATGCTTCCAAAAGTACATCTTCTACAAATTTAGGGCCTACCATTAGGATATGAAGAACATCCTCAGACTGGATTAATAACTATTAAATGATTCATTGGTGCAGTTAGCCATGCTGGCACCGGGGAACAAAGTTCAAAATGTCACCCACGTGACATCATACTGGAAAGTGATGTCACTTCCAGGTGACCTCACATGCCATGTTTAAAAAAAACTATCTGTCGCCACTTGCCGTTCCCTTGCTCTGCCGCCCCCACCCCAGTCACTCCCCCAAGTGTAGGAGCAAGGGGACAGCAAGTGGATCACCACTTTCAGTTCCAGTCTCTCTCCCAGTAAAAAAAGCAACACTTTTGCTTTTTTTTTTTGCTGGAGACCAGAGCCGCAAGCTGCTCACTGCTCCCTTGCTCTGCAATCTCCCAGTCCAAGCCCCGTTACCCCTAGGTTGAGGAGCAAGAGATCAATGAGCCACTCTCTGATCCAACTAAATCCATGGTCACCCCCAAGCCCCTCCCTTTTTTTAAACTTTTGCAGCAGCAGCTCTTGCACAGGGAAACTGTGCCATCACAGCCAAAGTGCTTGTAACAGCTGTTGGGGAAGGGTCACACTGGCTGTGGCCAGCATGTCACCCCATGACACATAGCACCTGGGGCACCTGAACCCCCAAGCCCCTTTAGCTATGCCACAGAATTGATGTAAAATGGTTAACATCTAGATCTGAGTCCCAATTTTGAATTGCAGCCTATTAGTAGATGTGTAGGGTACATTTCCTGACCTGCTAATTAGCAAAACCAGTTTGCTAATTTAGCATAGAACAGGGGCTCGGATACATCAGGATTATAAGGATTACTCATTATACAGTGAAGTCACTTGAGAGTGCATTTGCACCAACAATCTGGAGTTGCCACTCAAATATCACCGAAAGCAACAGTCAAGCACTACACAAAACTACAGCACTGGTGTCCATTATGGTATCCCAAACCAGAGCAGAGGAGTGTGAACCAGAGCAGTAATTATTGTTCACTTGGGTTGGACCATGGCTTCTCCCTAGGAACTGCCAATTCCTCGTGACCTGCCTTAGCTATATGCAAGTCCAAACAGACATTATGCAGACATTGGACACAAACCTTACCCCATCATCAGCCAGACTCTGCCCTTGCTGCGGCTTTCTAATAACTTGTGTCTCCGGTACTGGTGCCTCTTAGTTTGTCAGTATCTATCCATTTATAGTCTGCCAGCTTCCCTGCTTATCTATTGCATCCTTATCCTTCCTCCTTAAACTGGATGGACTTTGCCACTTAGAAAGTGGTCTGCAAACGACTCTGCATTCGAATAACATCATCTGAACCTTTGGCCCAGTACTCCATCCAATTCCAGTCCCAACCCAGATGGGATTCTCACCTAAATTCCACAAGAGCTGAACTAAGTACAGCTCAATGCTGACAGCTCCTGCCCTACAATCTGTTCCTTTCAAGAGCATTAATATAAAGTGTTTCCTAGTCCTGCATTCCAAAACCAGCCTGGCACACCGCCCAATGACATTCAAACAGTCTTATTTTACAACTTGCAATGCTGAAATGGTTTAACGTTTCAAAAAGTCATGGTGGCATCTTTCCTAACAGGGATGGGGGAAAGCGTGAGCCTTGATTTTAAATGTTCATTTAAATGTATGTCTCTAATCGTCGCACCCGATACCAGCGTGTCATTTTCTATAGCAAACTTGTTCAACAGGCGTCTAGTGAAGCATACCTTGCAATACACGTAATATTTATTGTGGTGAGAAAGGGAAATTGCTGTTAGCTGAATCAGTATGCTGCAAAATGTCCAATGCAGAGACAACACTAAAAGCACAATCCTAACCTGGAGTTAGGCTGGCACAAGGCCAAACAAGTAAACCGCTTTTGGAACACACTCGGAGACAGGGAGGATGGCGCATGTTTTGTCTGCTGGCCTCTCTGACTCCGAGAGTGGTCCAAACATGCTTGACGGTGTCCCTTCCTTGTGCCGGTCCAACTTTGCTGGCCTAACTGTGCTGGCCTAACTCCAGGTTAGGACTGTGCCCTAAGTATTATGGAACAAGAATACTAACAAGTTTGAGATTACTCACAACACATGCAGTACACCCTCATATCACTACAATGGGATTCAAAGGTTTTTTTTTGTTCTTACCTGTAAGGATTTGAGAGTCCATGAGTAACCATGGGGTGAAAAAGGATCCCTCCACCCAAATGCAAACTGTGTCTTGTGTACACCCTGGTCCTAGCATGGCCTTACAGGATAATCCCATTTATCCATGTCTAAGTAGTAAGTTCCACTGAGTTCAGTAGAACTTATTCCCAGGTATATGTGTATTTGACTGCAGCCCAAGCAGTCTATAGCATGCAGTGCCACAGATGGAACGAGCATTGCATACTACGCTAGGGAGGGGGGACTAGAGGGCCTGAGAGAGGTTGCTAAAATATTTTATACTTCTTCCTCCATAGGTTATTTGGCTGTCAATGGCTTTCCTGGGACCTACATCAGGTCTTTTGCTGGCATAAGTCCAACGACAGCTGGACTGGGGAAGGGGGGCAGAACCTGGCATGTGGTTCTGCTGCCAAGATTCAGCCCCCTATTGTTACCCCAAATTTCCCCAATTCTCTCCCAAACTGCCCCCCACCTTACCTGCTCCATTGCAGTCTGGGTGGACTATTGGTGGGCATGTAGGAGCCTCTGGCCAGTTGCATCAGTTGCTCAATGCAAGAGCGACTTTCATTCCACCATAATTGGACTTAGAGCTGTGGACTGTAAAATCCACTACCATGCCAAAGATAGGTTTGAAGCCTCTGTCAGCTGGCACTGCTTCTATCATGAACTCAGTAACCGGCATATCTACAGTTAAAGATTGATCTGCGCTGGGAACTGGCAGCACCAGTTAAGTTGATACCAAGTCCTAGTATAGCTAGGGGCAAAGAGGCAAACACCAGCAACCCACTGGGTTCATTCTCATTCATTGGTCCAGCCACCTAATCATGGTCAAGGAAAGATCCCAAGGGTTGAGCTATGTTTTCCTCTATTGGAGTTGCCAAGGGGAAAAGGCAGGATGTTGAAAAGATGTGGTCAGGATTGAGAGGTACCATTTTTGCGCAAGCATTTACAGAGTTAATTGTACCTTGGTGTCATGCCACTCCAGACCCAGGAGGTGAACAAGGGAACTGGAACTCGCAGCTCAGTCCTATCAAGGCCTTGCACAGAGAACTCACAATCTGTAAGCCTAAGGTCAGGCCTGCCATTGCAAAAGCTCCTACAGCTGGTGACTTGCTACTGACTGCATAGGAGTCAGAAAGACCCCTAATATCAGCAGAAAGCTGCCTAACCATCATTGGAGCAGGTGTGTTCATGTCAGGGGCTATTTCAGGGAAGATCATAGACTGTTCAGAGTGGGGAGTAGGCCAAGAAGGGGAAGATCTCAGCAGCCCAGATCAAGATCCTAAGGGTCCAGACCCACCGTCCATAGTTTCTTTTATGTCAGGAAAGAGCTGGCATAGGTCGAGGGAGACCCACTGGATACCAGGTGGACTACAAGGGCACTTCCAGTTTTCACTAAAACCAGAAATGCCCTAAGTGGCGTTCCAACACCTCCGGAAGGTTTTTGTGAGGCCCTGAGTGGCCACGTGAGAGGCCTCAGAAAGCCTCCTGGACATGACCGGAAGGCGCTTCCAGTCACTTCTGGGAGGTCCTGTGTGGATCCTCAGCAACAGGTTTAGAATCCATGGTGGGTCGAACCCACAGATAAAGGAGACCCACTGTATAGGTATCCCGAGTTAGGATTTTATTAGGATTGAATTTGAATTAGGTACCTTGAATTGGGATTATTTACCTCTAAAGCCAAGATACAAATTTCTCTTAATTCAATACCTAGCTTGGTCCAATTTCAAACGCTTAATTTTTGCCTGTTTTGAGCCTTGCCTAGTCTCACTATTCTTTTTTACTTCTGGTTTCAGTTGCTCATCATTCTCTTATAGACAGCTCCTGGTTAACACTCCAAGGTGGTGTGTGTAAATGCACTGTTTTGTCTGGTCGGCTGGCTATCCAGACATTTCTTTAGCAACCAACTTCCATACCGAGGCAATTTTGGAACTCCATCTCTTCCCAGATTGGAGTGTGTCTTTTCCCTTCCTGGTGGCAGCCAGCTAGACCCTTTTCTAGAAGGGTCCTAGTCATTCATGAGGTCTGTGAAGGTATATAAAAGAGTCAGGTGCATGGCTCTATGCCTTGCTTCTCCCCCCCATCCCCACACAGTGGGCTGCAACAAATCCACTGAACCACCACACCACCATATAGGTATCCTACCATCCCCACTGCTTGATCCATCCATATTTTCACCCTGTATACTAAAGAAGTCTGAAGACACCTTGTTCTTTGTCAGAGGCTAAACCACGGGTGGCCACCCCACGGAATGCCATGTGCCACTTTTAATGTAAAGAAGTTCTGAATGTGCCAATCTACCTGCTTCCAGTGGCACTGTTGAGAAGGGGTGGAGCCCAGTACTGCTTGCCTCCAGCAGCAACCGAAGGCATTGCATCTTGTCCTGCCCCTTACAACAATATCCTAGACTTATGACAATGAAGGGATCGGGCTTCTTCTAAGGCAACCTCATTATGGCACTCCCTCTCTAAAAAGTGCCAGCTGCCAAGTCTCAACAGACTATGTTCCAGTAGGTTTTCACATGGTGATGAGGTCGGTTATGTGAGAGTATGGAGCTACAGAATTTCTATTACCAAGTCTGACAGATTGGTTTTTTCTGTTTTGCTCTACTTTAGTCAATTCATGTAATCTAAATGGATATTTCAATTAGAAGATACAAAACAATAAAAATAACATGGACTGTCCCGAGGGCTCCACCAAGTCATTTCTGGCACTACAGATTTTTAAAATAGGACAATTAGGCATTAATCGCACAGGAGCAAATGTGACACAGTATCACATTTTGTGCGCTGAAAGAGATCCAAAATGCATCACTGCATAT
The DNA here is from genome assembly GCA_029204185.1 of Lerista edwardsae. Lineage (NCBI taxonomy): Eukaryota > Metazoa > Chordata > Lepidosauria > Squamata > Scincidae > Lerista > Lerista edwardsae. The sequence continues at coordinate 13,792 of JAJKFI010038491.1, read as the reverse complement.
CATCACTAGCTGCAAGGCAACTTTTTTTTTGGGGGGGGGGGACTAAGAGCTACCATAACAACATAATAAATAAATGCTGGCTATGTGGATGTGTAATAACTGCATAGTTCTATAACAAAGAGGAGAAGGAGGAAATGAGCAACCATTTCAGAGCCTGCTAACTGGGCAAGAGGCACTTTTTCAAGTGGTGCTCCTCTTATATTTAGCAGGGGGAGAGTAATTGTCCCTCTTCAACCCAGCACAATGTCTTTTCTAGTCACTGTTGCTGGTGGTGTTCTACATTTTTTTAAGGTTGTGAGCCCTTTGGGACAGGGAGCCATTTAACTTTATTATTATTACTATTTGCCTGTAAACCGCTTTGTGAACTTTGTGTTGAAAAGCAGAATATAAATACTATTTGATTGATGGATTGCAGTTTCTGCTTTACTTAAGAGTTAGGAGCCAGGTAAATGGCTACTGCCCCTCTCTGTTTCCGTGCATTGCCTTTTAAGTTGAAATGGACAATGAGAGGAAAAAAGGAGGGTAGCAAAATGGATGATTCATTTCTTCCTTAATTTTAGCTAACAGGAAGAGAATTGATGTAGTTCGCATCCGCGGTGAGCTGGATGGAGGAGATGGCAGACTCGGAGGGGAAGGGCATCCTGAATCTGATGCTCTTTCATCACCTGCCTTGACGCAAACCACATCAGGTCTCCTCATGGTTCAATCAGGCCTGTCTAGAAGCAGTTCAGCTTCTGTCCTGAAGCTTTCTTCTATTATCTTTAAGTCTTCTTTATCTCTCTCAATCACGAGCCGTCACACACTTACTTTATTTTCCCATGCAATGTTTGCAGCTGCTTTCCAACACCTACACCACCCCAAATATCTGCATATATTTGCTCCAACTCCAACTTATTTTTTCTTGATTTCGGACATCGTTAAAGCCAATCAGAGATCACACAGGCAGTATGATGCCATTGTATTGTCACATAGCCAGATACAGCCATATGACATAAGACCAAAATCAGAGTGAGGGGCAGTATCTATTGTATTAAAGGTTCAAATCACATCATTATGCATCATTCAGTATTCCACCTCAAGAAGAACAGAATTAAAAATTGTACAGAAAAGATTTTAAAAAGTAGCAGCGCAACCTCCAGGAATTTTTTTTAAAAAGCTTGAAAGATCTGGGCTCTTCCACACATTATATACAGAAAAGTTCATGAAATTGCAATGCATTTTGAAAAATAGTGGTTTGAGAAAGGGACAATAGATCTAGAAATAGCACAATATTAACTCTAGCCAAACAAAAGGGTCTTGCTATTTTTTTTTAACTTCGGACAGCACAATATTTTGTTTTTAACAAGTCGTTGACACAACTAACAGTACAACCGAGGTTGAATTCAAGGACTGGAAAACTATGGAAGATAAAAATATCAGTACCTCAGGGATTAATTTGAACTCAGTCTTATAAAATGATTCTCTGCATGAAATAAGGAGTTTTCACATACTTCTGTTTAACAGAAATGTCCTGGAATATGAGATAGCAACTGTCTATTGCTTTGTACTTCCCTGAGGACCTTATCATTGATGTCAAAGTACCTACCTCTTTAAAAAGGAGAGTTACAAAAGAGCAAAAACCACATTCCCCTTTTGATGTACTAAGAGGCAGATGTATAGATAAGCTTGCACAAACTGAGCAATTCCCATTACATATTATTGAGAACATACTGTACTTGTCTTAGAATCAGGATTTCTCTCTTGTCTCTTCCTCCATAAAAACCTTGACATGAGTTCAATTTGGTCTCCTTCCCAAAGAGATTTGTTCAGTCTGATACCAAGTGTGAATATTTCCTATTCTCAACTCTTGTCTGGTGAACATTGGCCTCTACTACGAACAGTCTTTCACCTTCTCCTCAAAAGCAATCCATCACTTACGTCTGAAACAAAGCAGGAGGGCAAAGAAACCCCTGCTAACTGGGCAAGAGGCACTTTTTCAAGTGGTGTCCTCTTATATTTAGCAGGGGGAGAGAAATTGTCCCTCTTCGCCCCAGCACAGTGACTTTCTCGTGGCTGTTGCTGGTGGTGTCCTCCATTCTTTTAGACTGTGAGCCCTTTTGGGACAGGGAGCCATTTAACTTTAATGTTATTATTTGCCTGTAAACCGCTTTGTGAACTTTATGTTGAAAAGCGGTATATAAATACTAGTGATTGATTGATTGATATGCACTTTCTTTGTCATAAAATGTAATACAAACTGAACACAACTTTAAAAGACATAAGAAAGAAAAATGGATAATTGTGTAGAGATCCAAAATATTTATTATTATGTTACGATTACCTCAAGAAAACTGTACGAAACATAAACATGCAAAAGCAAACAGCTTTCCAAATAACATAAGGAGAGGAAGGTGATTTTCCCATCTTCTGATCAGCTCCCTGAAATGGCAGCTTCCCTCTTGAAGCAAATCTTTGCTTCCTATTTTCTTCAACAGAGAAAGCAAAAGTCATCCATCCCCGCCCCCCCCTTGGGAAGCTGCACACAGAGATGTCTTACTTGGTGACCTGGAAGCAATTCTTCTTCACTCCAGGACTTTAGGAGAATGGTTATTTACAAGCCTGGATTAGGGGAAGTGGGTTCCTTCCTTCCATGCATTTATGTTCATGCCTGTGACAGTATGCATTGGTGCCACCTAGCTCTGCCCTTACCAAGCATGGGATTCAGTGATGTCATGCACCCACTACGCACCACTACGTGAGTACTGGTTCCTAGAAGTTGAGCGGGCCCTGCCCACTCGAAGCTGGCCCTGTCGGCTGGTTGGCTCAGCAGCTGCGCATGCGTACTGCACGCCCGCAGCCATTGCCTGCACTTTCTGTGAGGAGGCAGGCAGGCAGTGTGGTGGTGGCGGCAGCAGTGGCAGCAGGGGAGCGAGAGGACCGGAGGCGGAGGCAGCGGTGGTGGTGGTGGCGGCGGCGGCAGCAGCAGCAGCAGCAGCGAGGGAGACCCGGGAATAAGGCAGCAAGCATGAGAAAGTAGGCTGCCTGGGGCTCCCGCTCCTTCCAGCCATGCAGATCCAGAGTCCCGGTTCCTCCAGCAGCTTCCCCCCAGCCCCAGCCCCCACGCGGTCTTTATTGGGGCGCCCGTTCCCCCCTCCTGCTCCTTGCCAGCTCCTTGAATTTAACATTAAAGTTAAATGGCTCCCTGTCCCAAAAGGGCTCCCAATCTAGTACAGTCTAGCCTGCTATTTAACCGGGGAACAGTTGAAGCCAAATATGTCTATACACATCTCTAGAAAGCAAAGCAATAGAAGTTAAATCAACACTAACCACAAGCTGAAGTTATTACAAACATAATCCCATCCATGGCAACAATCATGGCAACAATCATGACATCACTTCCGGCTATGACCTCACTCCCTGTCATGACAACACTTCCGGCTATGACCTCACTTCCTGCCACAACATCACTTCCGGCGTATGATGTCACTTTCGGTGGGCGGACCCCGACAAGTGCCAATCAAAAGTGAGTACCTGTTCTTAAATCATTTGGATGACACCACTGATGGGATTGCTTGCCCAGTGCAATCCACAGGGGCAAGATAGTATACCATTGGGTCATGAACAATGGAGTAAACATACACACACAAGCATAACTGAAATGCAAAGCTTTAAGTAAAAATCTTTCTATGAACAACTAGACAACCTCTGCTAGCCAATCATCTGAACATAAGATCTGAACATAAGATCTGAACATATCCCAATCATCTGAACATAAGAAGAGGTTGTCATTCAATCTGTTGAACTGCACATGGGAATCAGTACAACCAATCCTTTTCTTTTCACTGATATTTCTGATGTTTCTACCTCTGTACACATTAAGGGTGCAATCCTATACTGCGCTGGAATGGCGAGGCCAACTGGCCAACACCATATCCTAGCGCAGTATAGGTGAGGCTGGAGCCTCCCCACGGCAAGGGAGTGCGTGCTCCCTTACTATAGGGGAGGCTCCAGCCTCCCCTATGTGCTCCTTGGATCTGCGCCCGCTAAAGAGCGGGCGCAGATGTGAGTAGAGAATGCAGCCCGAATCGGGGCCATGCGGCTTCACAGATGGGCTTAGGATATGGCCGTATGGCCGCCTCCCAAGCCTGCCCATGTCCCGCCCAAGCCCTGCCCCCGTCTCCCTCCCTCCAATCCCCGTGCCACCTCAGCACGGAGCGTTCCTTGCGCCGACCGGCTTTGGTCGACGTGAGAGAGGCTCAGTGAGGGCGCAGCAGGGCCAGCGCTCCTGCAGCACTGGTCCTGTTGGTCAAGTGCTGGCATGGGGGTGCAGATCGGCGCCCCCGCATCAGCGCTAAGTGCGCAGTGTCAGTGCAACCCTGTGCACAGACACTGCGCAGTCTATAGGATTGCACTGTAAGTTGGTACATTGAGGATGTTTACCCACCAATGTAGACAAGCAATTTCTGCAAAAGAAGATGGTAGCAACCATGAAGCATCCTATTTCCATAATGAATCTGTGGTTGCACATCATCTAACCCATTTAACGGCAGAGAAAACACTACAGATCTTCTGAACCAAAGCTGAGAATCACATGGACAATTGGCTTAATTAAATCATGTTCCTTATTCAAAAACATAGACAGCAGAACAAATGAGTGCGGAACTGAATCATTGTTCAACATCACATGTGAAACTGGCTCAACTGAGACATAGCTTCTGCAATCAACTCATTCATTCATGGATCCTCCCAACACCTTGAAGTGTATTTTCCTTTGATCCTCCTACAGTTTATCAGACAGCAGATTGCAAATGCAAGGTATTCTACAATGCGCTTCTCTTTTGAATCCTGTACTGCAAGGTATACTTTACTTTTATTCTATTAAAATGTGCCATCTGAAACTCAAGAGTCCCGAGGAAAAAAAGGTCAAATAGCAGATTGTATTGCCTTTATTCCTCTATCAATATTTGCTCAGCATATTTTTATGAAGCAGCATGATGTTATATTAGTCCATCATTCTAAGTGGCAAACTAATTATAGCACTAATTGCTGCAAAGGTCACATAGGAGATTCAGGTGACGTACTAAATGAGCTGCTCTTCACTACTACCTTGCTATTAATACTTTGCTTGTTCAGGCATGCCCCGGAATCTGCTAGGGTTCCGTTCCAGAGTGCCCCCATCCCCATGGATACCTGAAACTGTGGATACTAGGGACATCTTTTTAAAGATAGGGGAACATGCGGTTTTGCTGCAACAAAAAGAGATTTGTTTAATGTTCCCTATTTTTTTAATAGGTATCCCAGTATCCATGGTATCCGCCGATAACTGAAACCGTGGATACTGAATAGTGGATACCGAGGCATACCTATAGCAGCGATGTGTGGCGAGGTCCATGCCAGATGAGACAATACACACTCATTCTCCCCCTTTCCCCCCCACTTAAGCTCAGTCCCTGAAACACATTCTCTCCCCCCCTCCCCCAAGAACAGAAATAAATTTTAAAAAGCTCACTTCTTCCCTCATTCGGAGCTAGGGAGAGCTCATTGACACACACCCCTGAGGCAACTGGAAAATTGGCTTTCCTGGTGCTTTGAGAGAGCTGGTCCTGTGAGCAGACACCCTGCTTTTTTCAAAAACAAATAGAACAGAGGCAACTCTTCCTGCTGCCTCCCCAGAGCTTGCCGATTCAAGTATACTGCTTTTTTTTTTTTAATTAGAAGCCACCCAGATTGCAGCCTAACATGCTGGAGGCAAGTCTTCTTGCTGACTACCCAGAGACGGTAGTGAATTGGTTGTTGGATCTTCACTTTGTATTGTAATTGGGTGGGTATTCTGTTTTACTTACTGGCTGCGCTGGGAAGAAAGGAGCAGCGTGAAAGGCAAGGTTGTTTTCTTTTCCTTTGTTGGGTTCTTGTACTGTGTGTGTGACCCTGCCTCCCCTGACTGCATGTTGCTGGCTTGTAATTCCTACGCAAAATAAAGATGCTGTTATTGCTTAAGGTTCAATACTTCAACTGGTACAAAAAAATTACTGATGCTGCTGCAAACTTCACAAACCTGTTCTGTTCATCACAGAAATTTCCATGGCTCATAATTGTTTTTATTATAAGTAGGGAATCCCTTACCTTAAAACTCGGATTACATTTGCAATTAGTAATGAACTGATGTTGCACATGAAAGGTTGGCATTCATCAAAACAAGTTGGCGAGGCCAGTAGATACTTGCTGATGCAAGCTAAAGATCTGATTTCCTTAACGCCTAACTCACTCATGATGGGAAAATGTCCTTTCTTCTGGAAGCAGCATTAGTTCTGGCTTAGTATCCTTACTCATAATGGGTGGCTTCTCGATTCTGAATCACCCCACCCACCTTTTCAATTCTCACTCTACTGGAGACCCAGGCCATCACTTACTAGAATTAGGTTCCACCACCACATAGGACAGTGATGGCAAACCTGTGACAATGTTTGGGGTGACACACCAGCATTCACAAATGCCTGATAAAAACTGAGTTTGTTCCACTCATTTTTCATTTTTGTAATTTTGTAATTTTCATTTTTGTTGTTTCTTTATATAATACATAGCACCACGCACAATTATACTGTATTTTTTTGTTTAAATAAATGAATATAAAGAATGATTTCTCTTTTGTTTGGGAGGGGGGTTGACACACCAGCAGATTCAAGTTAAGCATTTTTCTAAGTTTTGACACACTGTGCCCAAAAAGTTCACCATCACTGATATAGGAGGAGGACTTGGAAATGGAGAGAGTTCACCCGTGGAACATGCACCTGCTGAAGGAGAGCATCCAACTGTCATTTTGGCAAGCTAAACCAATGTGCCAAAACATCTATTCTCCAATAAAATACAAGGGGTCAAGACACTTGGGCTTGTGATGCATAACAGAAAGGAGCACCCCACAGTTGCTTAGGCAACCTGACAGTTTCTTACTGCCTCTGCACGAACATTCCCAAACACCATTGTAGGAATAAGCATTCACCAAACCATTACAATTTAAAACCATAAAGTAGCTTCCCCCCGCCCCCCAAGCATCTACAGAGGAAACTTGTAATTACTGGCCTGATACAACTCAAGTGGAAGAGATCACACTTAACTATTAACTACCAAAATCACAACATGAAGAAGAGGCATTTCTTAGAAAAGTTAACATAAATTAACATAATATGTGTAGTTGCACGCAGTGGCATAGCTAAGGCATTTGGCACCGGGGGTCGTAGAAATACGACAAAATCAGATTTACATTAATTTAATTCCTTAATGAAGTTTGATTTTAATTAAGAAAATAAAAAAAATTATAATATGCAAGGAAAAATATCACCTACTCCCAAGTCCCAATGACTTTTCACCAGTGTTGGCACAATGTTGTTGTTGTTGTTGTTGTTGTTGTTTGGGGGGAGGGCCTTCAGCAAAGCCCTGTTCTGAATTCCCTACACGGTGGTCTGGCATGCACATTCCCTGCGGCCCTGCCACAGAGTGGTTTGGATAATCCTTTCTCAACACTGTTCTTCTCAGCCCCTTTCTGACCATTTCCCATAAACTTTCAGTGATCTCTTGTCCAAAGGAAACAAACACCATTATTTTGCACATATATCTAGGATAGTGTTTCTCAACCTGTGGGTTGGGATCCACTGGGTGGGCTGCAAGCCAATTTCAGGTGGGTCATTAGCACCTAAGCATCATTGAAGATATGGGAAGACGGGACAGGCTGGAAAAGGGAAGAGCTATGTGATTATTTTGCTTGTTTCAAGGTTGCAAATGGGCTTTTTTTCTTCTTTCTGATTCACTTTGCTATTGGAGAATGGCTGAGAAATAACTTATTGCTGCATTCCCAGGAAGGCAGCAGGCTCTGGTGTCATAATGATGGCACTTCTGATCACTTCCAGAGGTTTCCGAACAGATTGTAATTCTAAACAGTGGGTACTGGTGCTAACAAGTTTGAGATCCACTGATCTAGGACTTTACAAATTGTCTTCAAACCACTTACTACACACACACACACACACACACAAAAAAAAAATGTGAAATGGGCAACAGTGAAAAGTGCAAGAGGAAGCAGTTCTCATGATATTTATATAACTGTTCCAGAATCCAGACACCTCTCTGTCCTAAGCAATTCAAATAAGGGATGCTCAATCTGTAGCAGCAAGTGCAGCCCAGAAGTCACAAGCAACACTAGCAGAGCAGGCAGAAGCACTTTTGTGGCAACTGTGCAGCTCACTGATTAACTCACAGAAAAACAATACGATGGCGGTGCTTCTCTTCCTTCTGGGTGCAATGAGTGACATGCACGAAGTGTCATAAGCCTTGTAATCCATCCTGTGTCATAAAGCATCTGGGCCTTGTGAGCTCTGAGTGTCAGGACTACAACTCCCAGAGAGCTCCGCTTGAATCTTAAGAGCAGAGACACACAGGGGCCTGACAGTCACTTGGAAGAGAGCCAAGAAAGTGACTCATGTTTTGCTGGAAGGGAGGGTCATAGCTGCTTCCGAACTTTATTATTGGAAGTCAAGCCCAGAACAGCCACTCCCGAGAAGGTGAGATTGTGCACCTATCCCCCTCCTTCTTTCCAGTGCCACCACAGCCCTCTCGGACCCTGATTCGTTCTTGCAACAGCGAAAACAAATTTGGGGACCTCCTCTGCCTCCATTCACATGGATAGGGAAGGGATGTAGAGCTGAAGCCAACTGTGGTTGGAGCCTGCTGACTGCTGTGGGGGCAGCTTTGCCATTCCTCACGGAGGGCTGCTTGAGAGCACAACACCCCATCGGCCCCTGTTTCCACTAAGCAACTGGTTGCACAAAACATCCAAATGCAGAATTACAATCAAGGCAACCGGAATGCCTTAAAACAGCGTACTTCTGTTCTACCAGTTCAAGCCCTATCACTTTCTTGGGACAAAAATTGTTACTGTGTTGTGAAACACTACCGCTGTTTGCTTATTGATTGCAGCCAATCACATCTTCATAAATTATGATCATCACATAGGAAGATATTTATCAGCCTTTCAAAATAAAAACAAATACTTTATTCGTCCAATAAAGCTTCACGGACAAGTAGGAAGAGCTGTGCAAAACAATTGGGGGTAGTGTGTTTGAAGTTTTCACTGCACACATTTGCACTGTTGAAGAGGCAAGCTCTGTTTTCATGAAAAATTGGAAATGTTGACTGCCTCTTCAGTATGATTAAACCATCTAATCATAGAAACCTAAAGTTATTCTGCATTTCACTGTCATTTGTAATCTCGCAGACCACCAGAAAATGCACCAGGCACCACTACTGATCCACAGACCTCAGTTTCAGAAACATTGGGCTCCAGCCAGTGAGGAAAGTGCTTTGATTAGAATTCCTATCTTTTGGATCAACATCCTTATAATATTGCCTAAGCTTACAAAAATCATGCCGAATAATGTGAAATCATAACTCAAGTAAAAATACTAACCAATTACGCATTTTATAAAATTGCCCAAACAAAGGGCCACACTGTTGCATTTTCACTAATGAGTATTCATGCCATGCTGACTATGGTATCCAGAACCTGGAAAACAAAGGTTTGATTCACACATACACGTTTATGAGCACAATATCAAGAGATCTTATCTCTGCAGGTAACACTAATCACCTAATGTCATCTCAAACACAATAATTGTTTTAACCATCTACCAGCCATCAGTTGTTAAGCATTCAAGTGATGTAGAGGCATGTGGGAACCTGCCCAAACCATACGCTGGTTTCTGATCAATCTGCCAGCACTTGTGGCATTATTTCATAATGAGGAACGGTAAAAGATGTTTACCCTTGTGAGTCACGCACTGATACGCCAAAGACTCACAGTGCAGGCCGGCATACAACTCCAAAAATGAGTCTTTCGTGTATAATTATGTTTGTCGTTGATGCTGAACGTCTCCGCATCAAACGGCAGCACTGAAGTGGCGGAGAGGCCATTTGGATTCAAGCTTGCATACAGTACTTTACTTTTCAAGCACCACTGAATGGTCCCATTTAACAAGACCCACAACTTACCACAATGCTCTCTTCGCTCCTTGGCCAGACTGCAGACCTGATGACAGCTGAATGAGGCTTGACGGAAATGAGGTTTGCAGATGTCCTCAGGTCACAGAGATGACAGTCAATATATCCAATTTTTCAATAACCAGGAAGCACATGCCTCAGCTGCAAGACACCTACGGTATGCTGCCTTCTCCCTGGAAATAACAGCACCAAATTTAAGTACACGTTACTTATGAACACCAACAGAAGGCATGCAGGTCAAAGAGGATTAGACAGGACACTATACACAATACCCCACAACGTACAGTTATGGCCATCAGACCTCTGATATTGAAGAGTTGGGAAAGGTGCAAAAGAAGGCAACCAAAACAATCAAGTGGTTGCAGAACCTCCATTACAAGCAACAGCAACAATATTTGGGACTTTTTAGCAAGGAAAAACGGCAATTAAGAGGGGATATGATGGAGATATATCAAACTGAGAAGAGTGGATAGAGATTTCTTCCACTCTTAACAATACTAGAACAAGGGGATCATCCAATTAAACCAATTGGCAGGAGATTTAGGACGGACAAAAGGAGGTTCTTCTTCGCACAGTACATAATTAGTCTGTGAACCGTGTTGCCACAAACGTGATTATGCTTGGATGGCTTTAAAAAAAAAAAAAAAAGAAGAAGCGAACAAATGCATGGAGAACAGATCTAACAATGGCTACCTGTCAGGATAGTATGTATACCAGTTGTAGAGGTGCAATTGGGGGGAGGGGGCTCAGGATCCCTTCTTTCCTGCCTATGAGCTTTCCACAAGCAGCTGATGGGCCACTGGGTGAAACAGCCTATGATGGCACTGAGACAGCGTCTCACAATTGTAAATTGGCTGCCCACGATACAGGGAGCATGCCCACTGGCAGCCATTTTCAAGCCACTACCGCAACAGGATTGGAGGTCTGCTGCCATGGCCAGCAGCCTACTCTAATGCAGGTAAGCTGGGGAGGGGGCCAATGGTGGGAAGGAGGAGGAATGGGTCGTGTTGGGAAGGAACCAGGAGGCATGTCAGGAGAGGGAAGGGATACAAGAATATAAGAGCAGTCCCATTGGATCAGGCAAAGGGCTCATCTAGTCCAGCTTGCTGTATTTTACAGTGGCCCTTCATGTTGCGCCCCCCCCTCACCTGATCATGGCAGGCATTATTTCTGGCATGGCTGTATAATATAGGATTGGCCCTTTGGTCTGACCCCATCAGGGCTTTTCTTATGTAAAAAGACATGGATATGGTTGGGAGCGGGGAAAGAGGCTACACTAGGAGATGGGAGCTGTTCAGCCAAAGCATCACATTTCCAGTTACTTTGGTTATATTAGTGCTGCTGACTGTAGAGCTTACTGAAAGGCACAGAGGAAATACTAAATATTTTAATATATTCTGACAACAGGGAGAACCGTTTCACATGAAAAATAAATACATCTCACTAAAAAGCATATCACCAGAATGTGAATATCCAGAGAATGCTGTGTTTATGCTGAGGTGTGGGAGTGGGATGCTGCATACAATTGCTTTAGAGGTACAGCGTTATGAAAACGACGTGTTCACAGAAACAATCACATTAGAATAAAATAAAGATAAGAACATAGAGGAGGTTGATGTTCTCAAAGTGTTATCTAGCCCAAGTGTGACTTTCCTGGGGCTTGTTCTTCCATGTCAAAAGTAATTCAAGCTTCCCTGATAATGGTTTATGAGTGCAACTCTGTACAATAGTCAACACTGCCACAGATAAAGAGTACATGCCCAGGAACTCCTCAACAAGTGCTGTCAAGTAATTAGCTCCATGCCCTTGGTATAATTACTCTGATAGGTGAATTCTTACTTGACTGAGCATAAGAGAGAGGGGGAAAAACACATTATATTATTCTGACCTACAGGATAGAGTAAATGCAAGGTGAAGGGATCTGGAACCTCTAAGAAGATTGCATGTGCGCACACGCACGCACACAAACATACCCTTGAAATTCAACTCCTTAGCATCTTTGGTACTGCCTTCCTATATCCCCAGGGCTACAGCCAGATTTTAGGTGATCAGGGAAACACGCATGCACACAATGATCTTGAGTTTGGACTGCAAGATCAAGTACAACAAGACAGTGTTTTAAAGTAAGTGGGGCACCAGCAAAGACTTAGAATCTGGATGTGGCCAGTGATTGTTCACAGTTTAAAGAAGCCCCCTTTTCAGCATAAATACACCTATACAAAACAACATTGTCACACATGCTGCGTGAAACATAAAAATGCTAAATTGTATACAATATCAGGTGACCCAAGCTAGAGGGGCTGAAAGTCAGGGGGAGTTTTCTATGCATTTAATTATAAAGTTAATGCACAGGATGAAGATCACCGAGTAATTTTTAGATCAGGCAGCCAAATCGTATGCTGCCCTGGGGCTGCGCAGAACAGCAGCACCAAAATGTATTCTGCAGGGCCACAACAGCCACTGGAGCAGCCAACTCAGCTGACAAAAGGGCATTTCTGGAAGGAGGGAGGGCGGTTCTGGGAAGGAGTGGGCGGGCATACCGGCCCGGGGAGGGGTGGAGATGGGATACGGTCAATGGGATACAGCCAATTTGGGTGGCATGGCCTCCTCGGCTCTGTGCCTGCTATTTAGCCTCACCATTCCAGTGCATCTTAGGATTCCGCTCTCATTCTCTATGCAAACTGTAACTTTTTGTTTGTGGTTTTGTATAGTGCGTGCGTGCGTGTGTGCGTGCGCACTACTCATTTAGTGTCTAGAACCATTAAGAGCACACTCAAAATAGTTATGGAACAACTTCCATCATGATTGTGCCACGTAAACATCCCCTCCCATTTAAAAACAGAGGAAGTTATATACAGGACATAAATTGCACTTCTCAAAGTAGCTCTTCCAGAAATAGAAAGTCTCAGCACAGAAAGTAAGAGGTACATTATAACATGGGGTTTTGATAGAACAATGCCTTCTATCAATGCCTTCAATCCACCACCAGTTCTCAAACAGAACACGCCAAGAGATTCCTTCCTTTCCCACCCCCAAAAAAGGAAGAACTACATTGGCTCAGAATAAGACAAGCTGAATAAAGTCAGACCTTATCACATCCTATCAATCCCTCCCCCAACCCTTTCAATGAGTCTCCACTCAACTCAAGTATGTTATGTCAATAATGCACGATTCTTCAACAAAAGGAGGATGTTCCTATTCCATCTCTCAGTAGTACTGCAGGGCAAGGTAAGCTTTCAAAAACACGTTTATATGTATCTTTACAGAAATATGCATTTCCAAAGCATAAACACACTTCTTTAGTTTGACAACCTGAACATAATAAAATGAGACTTCTTGACTGGCTGAGATGCTGCTGGACCGTAACAACTAATAAAAGTGAATGCTTTAATATTGACAAACAGCTGGCACAACTAATGGAGAGCCCTTCACCCAAAGCAAAATAAACTACATCACTGGTTTATGTATTTATTACAACTCAAGAAAGGACAATTTAAAGTCAATGCATTAACATATGGGGCTTGTCCACCCTGAAGACTAACTGTCAATCCCATACCTGTACTGGTCCATGACCGTAATAAACTAAATCAATCAATCCCATACAGGGGCCACAAAGACCACTTCTATGTGGAATTGTACGATATGAAGGCAGTACATGAAAGCCACAGGGAGCTTCCACCTAAGAGCCAATACAGTTTGCCGCCTGAGGCAGACAAGACCCCCCCCCCCCGCCCATTCCACATGCAGAAGGATTTGTTTAAAAGGA